>JAQFYT010002612.1:0-12458 GCA_034694925.1 Ceratophysella denticulata
GGGTTAAGTACGCAATGAAAGTGATTCTGAATGAGTCCAAACATGTGTACAGAATGCAGTGATCCTGTTGTCAGGGTACTTAAATTTCTGCAAATTTTCCATTAATGTCAAATGTATACAATTGCGGGTTACAGTGAATTCCAACGACTTTTTACAACAAAGAACGTGTGCAGTACGATTTAGTGATCAGTTCTGAATACCTCTTCGCTTAAGCGGGGGTATCAGGCTAGTATATATATAATCATGAAAATATAAGCGATAGAGAGAATTGGGCAGACAGACCAGACAAATAGTAGGGGTGATCCCAGTAGACCTTCTGGTGTGAAAAGTAATATTTGGGACTATACATATATGTTTATTAAAGAATCAAAATTGAATAAGCAAGGATTCAACGGCAATGTTAACTATAATATAAACTAAATATACATTACAACAAATCTTATCAGCATTTCCTGGATTGTCTAATATAAGTTAACTGTAGCAAAAACATTCGCAGGGGTAATAATAACAAGCACATAGATAGTTCAGTGTCTCACATCCATATCGGCTACACGGCGCTGGACACCGAAGCCCTCCGCTATTGAATTCGAGGTCGAGTTCAAGCGCCTGCAACAACGTTAGGTTGATTCCAATGTTGAGGTTGGAACCTGCAAAATAAATACAAGCATGACAGGTGTCAATAATAAATTATATTCAGGTATTATTTCAGAAGTTGCAAAATTATGCTATTTCACGAAGAAGTGCTACATTGAGTACTTCTTTATAAGGATACTCAACCTACCTAAGAAATAGTGGGTAGGTATGTGTTTTTATCCCCTTACCAATTATTTCCGGTGTCGGCGATGCGATGACGAAGTTGTTGAAGCCCAGCAAGAGTACGGCGAAACGAATGGTAGTTAGGACAATAAAATGATTACTCATTGAAAATTGAGCAGTAATTGACCACATTATTAAAATTGCTGAAGTTTATAAAATACAATAAGACTTTTGTGGTTGTTACGGAAAATAAATATGATTGATATTGGTACATAAATTAAATTAACAGAACATAAGAACAATCACAAATGTTCGTCTAGAGTATGCACACCGCGTTTCTGCCCACAAAGTAAATGAATTTGAGCGTTTTATGTCTAAACATTTATACCGAACCATCATAATTGCAGTGGTTAATAAGTTCCTTAAAGATATGCGTTTAGTGAAACAAATAATTAACTCACAGATGAATCGAATGTGAGGAAAATTTAAAAAAAATTTGAGGTCAACTCGTGTCAACAAAAACACTCTGCTCTATCTGTTATTTCATGGAGCTACAGCAGCTGTAATGAGAATTGAGATTGAAAATACTAAAAAGATCCCGATTACAGGCGTCTAATTTTATTTTTTATACTTTTGGAATAAATGAATCATCTGTCATGTCATGACTGTGAACTCGAGGAAATCTCTGATAAATAACTTTAATGTTATTAATAAAAATGATTTATCTTTGGGCTTAATTATTTATTTACTCTTAAATTGTATCTAATGCGGAACTGGAAACCTTCTTCCACGGTCAATGTCCCTTTTGTTATATTCCTGGTTATGCATTGATTCAGTTTCAAAATCCGACACATACACAACAGTGCACATGGGCTTTTCATGATAACCTTAGTGGTCCAGCTGACTAGACTTAAATTAGTTAAAACGTCTGTGCGTTTCAGATAATACCCACTATGTATAATGTACAACTATCTGTGTGGCTTGGTTATATTCAGATTCAGAGTGCCACTATTATTATCGTTTGCAATGCAGATCGCTCTTTTTGTAAACCTAATATGAACTAGCATTGGTCAACATCGACCACTTTTTTTGAACATAACTTCAGAATCAAAATGATTTATCACGATTCTAATTTACGCAATATGTGCCGCCCCAAATACCTAAATTGGAATTATTAGCTTTAATAAAACGCTCTGCTTAACGTCAAACGATTTAGCTTCGTCTCTTTCAATTTTGAATTAAGATTTATATAAATTAGAAATAGATCAAATGGACACTGGATGGATTGAGATAGCAGTTCCAATTCAAACACGAACCCTATCTAATCACGATATATTCATTTTGATATTCGCAGAGTAAGTTTGGATAATGGTCGAATGTGGAATTAAAAAATTTTCCGCTTAAAAATTGTTAAAGTCTAACATGTATCTGCGCCAAATTATAGGTTTGTATTTGACAAGACAATAAGCAAAGAAATTTACTAATATTCCAAGTAAAATTTCAAATACAGTTTGAATGGACATGGACATTACAGGTATTTCTTATTCGTATATCTCTTCAATCTTTAAAATTGTAATATCAAAAGTTTTGAATTCGGCACGCGAACATGATTAGCTTCTACAAGGGAAAAGCAAAGCTAGGCGTCGGTTACGAGGAGGTAAGAAATACTCGAAAGTTCTAAATTTATTTAATCGTTATGGTACGTTGAACAGCTTTATCATTAAAATTTAAAATAAGTATCCAAATATGAACCAGAAACCAATTTCAGACACGGGTCAATTGTTATAAATATTAGGCGATTCCGGGCTACGCCATGCACTACAGCTTATACAATTCAAAACATCACAAAAACATTTTTCTTTGTTTCTGACCAGTTGCCAGTTCGCTTTCAATCCTTGAATTTGAACAGCCTTTCTTGACAAAATAAAATCTATTCCAAGATGGAAATTCGGGGTTATATTGTTCTATGTTTTGTGCTAGTAGTATTCTGGCATTCCAGAGCGGAAAATTTTATAACTGATTTAAATGACAGATTGGTCCAGTTTGATTCATGCAACATCCGTATCACCGCTGAGTTTGGAAATACAGACTTCGAACCATTTTCCATTCCCCTCATCTTACTTGATACCGAAAAGAGAAAATCTAACCATGATTTTAGACTCAAAGTTTGTCCTATTCACTTTGCTACGGGTAAATTTCTGTTTAAATATCGGAACGTCAGGTGCTCGCTTGACCTTATCCTACATCTTGGGAAATATGCGCTTGACCTACGCAGATATAATAACAAAGGATACCAGCAGCATGAATACATGAATGATAAATACCTGGTGATCATTCGACGAAATGTCGACTTCTTCACTGAAAATATTCAACAAGTTTGGAAATACGCTCGTTTGTCTGACCACAGAATTTTTATCTGGACAGTTGTTGCAAATAGAAATTCTGACCCTAAAGTACTTGCACTTCAAAGTGCTTACTGTCTTTCTCACTCATGCGGAATGGGACCACCTTATATTTGTTCACAACAGTTATTCATATTACCCTTAGAAGATTTTGTTCAAATTAACAAACTGAGAATTGATATGGATGACTTTGCAACCAAAATTCGAAAACAAATGTTCTGGATGCCATTGCGAAAAACGAGTTGGTACAATACAATGAATCGGACTATTCAGTATCCTCACGAGGAACTAACCTTACATCGAGACCCAAATCCGAATTTATACAGCTTCATTCACTCGCTTCTGTACCGCTCCAACGTTTCTCAAATGATGGATACCAACTACATAAAATTCACTAGTTTCTATACGATCACTGTGGATCACTTTACATACGTAGTTGACGGGACGGATAGTTACAATTTTATAACATGTCAGACAAGAGATACATTTTGGTCAATTGCAGAACTATTTCATAGACCATATCAATTGCTTGTTTGGATTGGTATGGCTGTAACTCTGCTAGGAAGTGGAGTTGCCATAGCAACACTTAAAATGTTTGGAAAAATACAATTCTCGTTCCAAAAATTAGCTTCGTGTATTTTATTCAATTTAATCGAAGTGCGTGTTACTCCTGGGAGTATTCGTGGGAACAAATCTAATTTGCAAACGTTATTTGCGTTATGGCTTCTCATGAGTATTATTCTGACCCATTCCTACAAGGGTGTACTTGTTGCGTATCTATCTGTTCCTTGGGAACCTAAGCAGGAGTACAATTACTTTGACCAATTGCAGGGATTTCTGTTCTACACACGTGTTCCCCAAATTGACGAGTATAGTTACTGGTCCTTTTGTCAATCGAACGCTTTGGAATTAGCTGAATTTAATATTTCTTGCAACGAAGCATATGCCGACAGAACTGCACTGGGTGATTCAGCCTCAAGAAATAAAATTTATCTTAAAAATAATAAATTTTCTCAAATATTTGACGACCATCTGTTTGTCTTTCCTTCGAATGAGTCGACTGAAGTGTTTCAGAAGTTGATTAGTGATAATGGAGTTGCAGTTGCAGGTTTGGACACGGAGATTGACATAATACTTAGGGAAATGAAGGCAGTGTTTAACGAAATGCGATTTTTTAAAGGCAAAGACAATCTCTGGCCGCATTACAAGAAATGGTTGTTCACCAAGACTAGTTACAATCAACCGAAATTAGAATTAGTTCAATTAATGACCAGTGGAATTTACCAGTTTTGGAAATACTGGCTAAGAGATCGGAACATTATCGTATCTAAACTTAAGGAAGAGAATAATGCAAAGCCTCATTCGCTATCAATCAGCTCCAGCATATGCTTCGTTTTTGTGATCCTTATAATCGGAATTTTGACAGCGCTCACTATATTTGTTGTTGAAGCTGCACACATCCGAATTAAGAAATACGACATACAACAAAAAATATGGATTGGCTGCATCAGAATTCTACAATGTGATGCTCAAAATCGAAGAATAATATTTCATATTTCATATAAATATCTACGGAGTAAAATTGAATACTGTCGTACAATCTTCGTTAATCTATGTCCTCAAATAGGCCTACTTGGTCGTAATTCTGGGATCACAAATGAAACGTGATTCTCCATTGGTGTCAAGATGTTGCACACATATGAAACATTTAATATTCAATAATATATTTATTTAGTTACAATAAAGTGTTACAATGTTTAAAAGTATACGGTCACTTGGATAAATAGGCTTGCAAAGTTTCAATTGATTAAATTCTATAGCGGACCTTATCGAATGGCGCGAAGTGGCATACCATATATTAATAAATTTTGACCAGTAAATATATTTCTACAACGAGTACAAGCAAATCGAGATAAGCTAGTTCAGTTCAGAGGGACAAAGCGAGGAGTTTATTCTATGTAGAAATAATGTGCGAAAAAAGGACCATATCATTGGAATTAGAAGTCTAGTTGATTCAGAGTCTTATGGTGCAATTGTATTTTTGACTTTGTTGCAATCGACTGTGGTGGGAGGTTGAACAACTGAGTGGTCATTACTTGTCACTTACTACAATAGAACGCGTGTTAGTCAAATTCTGTATGGATATATATTGTTCATTCTCTCTCTGTGACTCGACCAGTGAGGTTCTCTCCACTCCTGTTGCTCCCATTCTAACAGCTTCCTGCTCTCATTTTATTACATTCCCGTTTTTATTTCTTACTTCGACTGACCATTTACTACTGTGGCATTATGCCTCCCAGGAAGATTCCTGTTGCTTCAACATCAGCAATTCCACAACGAAGAAATTCATTAAATGGATCTCAAAGTGACCAGATACCTGATTCAGAATCACGAATATTGGCAGCTTTGTTGGCGGTTGAGTCAAAATTAGCTAAGCAGATAGAGAAGTCCGAAAACAGAATGTGCAAGCACCTGGAACAAGCTTTAGCTACCCAAAATTCTCGTATCGACAACCTGGCTCAGTCTTTGGAAGCTGTTGTTGAACGTGTCGCTAAAGTTGAGACCAGCGCTCACTCAACTGGACTGGATCCTGTCTTCGAAAAAGTTCAAATTGACCTACGTAAGCATTATCTTATCTTTGTTGGATTCAAAGTAACCTATGAGGAAACTGAAGATGAGTTAATCTCCATCATTGCTGTTTTCTGTGAACAAGTTTTAAATATTGCCAAAGTGAAAATTGACTGTGCGTTCCCGATTGGTGCCGGCAATATAAAAGCAAGATTTGAAAGCATAAGACAACGTAACGCAATTTACGATGCCCGAAACAACCTACGTGAAAAAAACCGAGTCTACAATACAATTTATATAAATGAGGACCTGCCGCCTGTCACTCTGCAACGACGTAAAATTCTTCGTGACGAATGCAAAAAGGCTAGTGCTGCAGGAGCCGCAACACGTCTTCTTGGTGACAAACTATGGATAGGAAATTTAGCGTATGTTATTGATCACAACAACAAGCTTGTTCAATGGAAACCATCAAATTCCGCAACCCATACCCAACCACGTAAACGCCGTCTCGATGACCCTGTACCAGAAGATGCTGGACCCGTGATCCCAAACCCAAAGAAACCGAACACTACCCATTATAACTTCAGTTTTGACTCTGGAAGAGGCCGTACTGGATCTTCATCTTCAGGAACTTCGTGGACCCCATCAGCTTCTTCTACTTCGTCTTCAGCGTCATCATCTCAAAACAATTCGGAGCTACAAGTAGATGAAAATACAATGGACTCTACATCCCCTGGTCATGCCTGACTCCATCCCCCCCAAAATCATATCACTACAACCTTCAATGCTACACATTCATCTAACGAAGTCGTCGTAAGTCATCATAATGTAAGATCGTACTCAAATAAGTTCCATGGTATATTTCAATTTATTTTCCAAAATCATATTGATATTTTCTGTATAACAGAAACGTGGTTACAAAATAATTTTAGTGTTTGTATACCTAGTGAATACACTATGTTAAGGAATGATAGGGCCAGTCATGGAGGGGGCGTTGCCATTCTTTACAAAAACAATTTAAAGGCAAAAGTTCTCGACATTGATATTAACGAATGGAAAACCCCGAATTCATTAGAGGTTCTCTGTTGTACCTTTCAGTTAAACTATAATAAGGCCTTTGTAATTTGTGTTATTTATCGTACTAAATATATCACAAATGACATTCATAATATTGACCTCTTGTTATCAAGACTGTCTACACTAAATAAGGAAGTATTCATTGTTGGTGATTTTAACATTAACATGCTAGGTAACGAGAACAACGTTCATAAGTTCAAGTCTATCATAAAAAAACATTCTATGAGTCAAATAGTTTCTGATCCTACTAGAGGGCAAAACCTTCTTGACCTTGTTATTACAAATTCATTTAACAGTATTTGTGTTGACGTCCATGACTCTTATAATTATCACTCTGACCATTGTATAACAACGTTTAAAATACCTTTCAAAAGACTAAAAAATGAATTTAAACAAATCAACTACAGGGATTATAAACGTATTAACTTTGAACAACTCAATGTTATAATGGAATCGACAAACTTTGATTTTGATAATGTAAATAACATTAACTCTCATTTCTCCTTGCTTATTAAGACGATGGTTCGTGTTTTTGATGAAGTTGCGCCTGTACGTATTATTAGAATTCCCCTAAAAGCGTTCAATTTCCCTACTTCTGACAAATTAAAATGTTTAATCCAAGATGCCCGATTCCACTATCAGCAATACCGCTACACACGAATCCAATTTCATCAAATCAAAAACAATCTAATTAAAAAAGAAATTAAAAAAGTAGCTAAAGAAGAGGCGTGTAATCACTTTGTAAATTCTGTTAAGAAAAAGGGTGTATGGAATGCATTACAAACTGTCTTTAATCTAAACTTTAAAGCTAAGGGTTCATGTACGTATTCAGAAATAGATGCCAATGCCCTTAATGAATACTTCACCGACATTCCGTTTCCATTAGGCGTTGATCCGTATAATACTTTGGATGTGAACAAAACTTCTTCTTTGCCAAATGATGACTCATTATTTCATGTTAGTACTGTATCTTCATTTGATCTTAAAACAGCCTGGAAAGCCATAAAAAAGAAAGATTCTACCTATATAGATGTGAGTGGAATATCGAAACGTATGATGTCAATCCTAATTAATTATCCTAGTTTCTTTGATTCATTTCTTGATTTCTGTAATAGGAGCTTCAGTACAGGAAAAATACCTGACATTCTAAAAGTATCTAGAATCATCCCAACCCCTAAATGTAAAGAAGCCAAACTTAATCACCATTTCCGTCCAGTGGGCATATCTCCTTTCGTTATGACAATATTAGAAAAAATTTACTTCAGGAAACTACTTCCGTTTGTGGATAATTCAAAATTTTTGTCAAGGTACCAATTTGGTAGTCGTAAAGGTCACTCTACAGAACATGCCATGTTGTCTATCGTCGATGTTATAAGAAGAAACATAGACAGAGGAATGTTTTGTATACTAATTAGTTTAGACATCTGTAATGCTTTTCCGTCTGTGCACAGAGAAAAACTTTTGTCCAAAGTTTCTAGTAAGTACAAAATATCAGATTACTGGTTAAGAGATTATTTAAGTAATCGTAAGCAATTTGTCGATATTGATGGTACTCACTCCGAACCACGAGATATGTTGATTGGTTTGGTTCAAGGTAGCGTTCTAGGTTCTCCATTTTTTACTTACTTTATTAATGACCTGTCTGACGTCATTACTGTAGCAGTGCCTGAAAAGTTTGTTGATGACACTAACCTCCTGTATTGTGACTATATCTATAATATAGATGCTACTGTATCAGCAATTGAAGGTGAACTTTGTAAAGTAAATCAGTGGGTTGACGTTAATTCTTTAGCCTTAAATATGGATAAGACAAAGATGTTGGTAATTGCTCCACCTAAAATGATTAAAGACCTCGGTACCATACATATTAAGCTAAATAATGTACTAATCCAGCAATGTAATTCGTTGAAATGTTTAGGCCTTACCTTAGACAGTACACTTGACTGGAGTATTCATATCAATAATATATCCAAAGTCTGTCATTCCAGAATACGTAGTTTATATAAGATACAGAACTATGTGCCATTACAATATAAGTTGATACTGGCTCATGCACTTGTACTCTCACTTATAAACTATATGTCTACGATTTGGAGTAGTACTACAAACCATAACCTAAACATAATCGAACGTGTAATTCGTTGCCTTGCTAGATTCGTCTCTGGTACTAGAAAATATGACAGAATTTCTCCAATCATTTGTAATGAATTTAAATGGCTTTTCCCATCAGAATTGTGTTCTTATAACATGATGGTCCTAATGTTTAAACTACAACATGGTGTACCTATAATGTTCTTTGACAACTATACCAAGCTAAGAAACGAGACACACAAATATCCGACAAAGAGTGCTAGTAATCTAAATTGTACACTTCTACCTAGAACCAGCTATGGTTACAGTACCTTTTATTTTAGAGCAATTAAATGTTGGAATGAATTACCTCCTAATATTAAGGAATCCACTAGTTTATATGTCTTCAAAGCTAACCTTAAAAAGCATTACCTTAATCTACAAAAACACCGTCTAAATGTATGAACCTTACTACAATTAAAACTACGAATATGAAGTCCCTAATTTATTCGTAAATCTGGTTTTGGAATATAAATCCCAGTCCTGGGTTGTTCCAAACTATTGTGTTATAAATGTATTTATGTACGATCTTGATTGGTTTAATAAAATAAAATAAAATAAATAATCAGAGTTTCATTTGGAAGTTAATAATTACAATAATTCGTCAGCCATGCATATATTCGTCACGAATAGAACATTAGTGGTGCAAGGAACATATTCCTAAAAATTGCATTTAATATTTACAATTAAATAGTTCATATGTTTTTGCTTAGTAGTTCCTATTTACTTGATTCCTCGTATTCAGCAATTACATTATATGGGTAAAGTACTTGGATTGTTTAATTTTATCAAACACGATCAAGCTGCAGTGAGAGAGCAAATCCAAAATCGAGTGCCAATGCTTCCTCTGATTCCAATTGATTCTGATTTTCACCCCCATCTTCCTCACACAGGGATAGATTGACAATTTCCGCAACTTTGCTCTCATACAACTCCACCTGGTTTATAAAGTAATCATTGGCCAGTCCATTTGCAGGAGATCCAGGGTTGGGGTCACCCAACATTGCCTGAATTCCACAGAGTACAGCAGCCGCATCGTAGTCCGAATTCCATTTGGACGGTTCTTCTAAAATGTCCAGACAAATCTTTCCACTGGGATATACATTGGGATGAAACATTTTGGAGTAAAACCAGACGGTTGGTGGACTTGCGGGATAGATTTCCTTCATTGTTATTTTCAATAAGCACGGTGTCACTACAAATTAGTGTATCTAGTTTTAACCAAAGGTATGTTGCTGCATGTAAAAACGATTTTGGGCTAAATTCCTGTATTAGCTTAACATATGTGTTGTTTCTAGTCACTCTTGTAGTGGTGGTTGCCAAATCAATACAAGTATTGAAAAATGAAGGACAAATACCATAAATTATCCCAAATGTTAATTTTAAAACTTGTACTTGGTAAAACTTGTCAGGTAGTAACCATTTTAGTTCATCATTAGTTCAAAAACTTAGCTTCCAGCTTAGTGAAGAGTACAAGAGGGTTATAGGCGTAAAGACATGTTTCGATTATTATCAGTTTGTAATACACCTCTTGGAATCGGTGTAGTTTCTTATCCTTCCTGGATTCAAATTAAATTTCCAAAAGTAAATGTGTTACTTTGCCAAAGAAACTGAGATACGGGGTTGATGAAGGAGTTCAGTTTGTGGGTTATTTCTTATTTCTCGTATTTGATGCTCAACACTTGTAACATAATAATTGAGTCTGGTATAAAGATTGCGTTGAACAAATACATTTCATTTTGTGACAATTACTTGACATTACATAATCAAACAAAAACTTAACATTTAAAATTACGTGAAATTCCATTTAAGATGGCTGACGGAAAAATATATTCCATATTCATGATTTGGGAGGCAATAGTAGTATTAGCATTTTTCGTGTTACTCGTTCGGAACTAAACCAAGGGTGGGTTTAAACATTTCGTGGCACCTTGTACTTTCTCAGTTGATTGATTGAGTTATGTCAATAAACTGTTATTCTTATTAGATCTCTTAGTGCCGTATTGGAGGACAAGACACACTTTAAGGACAGTTCTTAACGGTCCATGACACGAGGTTTGAAACGTGATGCAATTATTTACAGTAGTCAAGCATTATTAATACAAAATACTTTGAACTGTTTAGTTTAGAATTTTAATGTCCGGTGACTGGTACGTCTGTCATTTATAGAAGAGTTAACTTAGCATCAAATCGACGTGTTTTAATTGTGGCACAACTATTTGTTGTACACAAGTTGCACACCACCTCGGATCCGAGCCTAAAAAGAACTTAGCGGAAATCCCTCTGATATAATTTTTACGGTAAGATACATTTTAAGCATTATACATTGTACATTATACAAATTTCATTTTCCTTACGCTTTTTTGGTAGGTACCCTATTTTTAGTCCGCTAAATGAAGATTTTGGACATCATCGCTGTCATCGGGGTTTTGGTGGCTCCTCTTGGGGCTAATGACGTATTGCAGAATTGCGTGTGCCTTTATCCTGAAAGTACCCAGAAGTGCTGTAGAGACAAAGCAACGCACATGATCTTTGAAACTAACATTGACTATGGCACTGGAGAAACAACTCTAAAATGTACTATTAAGTCACCAAACGGAAACTCCTCCAAATTGTGTGAAAAATGTTGTTTGAAGCAACAGCAAATAAAAGAAGAATATGACTGGAAATTGGCGCAGATGGAGGCGAAACCGTCACAAATTGATCCGGACAATACGTAATACGGAATGTAAGAATCACAGAATCTGGGAAACGGAATGGTTACCTACGCTTTACGTCTGGATGCATAGAGATCATCGAGCGTACAAATCAGTTATTCCACCGTTGCTGAATTCGGTTTGCAATAAAATATTCCTTATACTGGCCACGTGAAGTCTTTGACCAGAATTAGAGAATTATCAATTTAGTTCTATGCATATGTGACAATTACTCAAATTTCATAATTAAGGCTCGACGCTGAATCCTGAAACTGGTGTGCCTAATACATTATGGATGAATATTTTGCAGAGGTAGGAGTGCTTGTGCAATGCTGATCCTGCCGCTACAATGGAGGCATTTTAATTTGACCATGCTAGCATTCATTAAGAGAAAATTCAGTCAGAGGCACTTTTAGAATTTATGACTTTGCGGGGAATGCGAAAGTTACCCTTGAACCGTTATGGGTGATACTATGACCCTACTTACCCTATCTTCATCATTAGCTTTTACCAAGGGTATAACTTATATTGATTATTTCAAAGCTCATCGCAAATAATTACTCGAGTTATATGTTCATACACATATACGATTACAATAATATTAAAGGTATATAAATACTCGTACGTTAATACTTAGTAACAATATAAGGTAGTAATCTGGTAGTTATTCTTAAATTAATGTAGCCATGTGATGTATGTATGTATGTTAAAGGAGTGAGGATAACTCAGCTGCTGGGCCACGGGCGGGCCTATTGCAGACTGCTCCTGGGACAAACATTGTGAAGGTCGTGATTAATCGGTTGGCTACTAGGAACTCTGGGCTGCAGTT
>JAQFYT010002613.1:0-12457 GCA_034694925.1 Ceratophysella denticulata
ATAGGTATGACTGTTCGTAAATTTGACGGTTTTAAGCAAATGGGAGGTCATATGCGAAGTTATTAAATGATACACAAATTCCAACGTTCGTCCTACACTCGTATCCGATGTCTTCCACGAAATTGCAGCGAATCTGGATCCAAGGCCAAAATGAGATGAGCATGAATTGAAATTCCAGGAATGACGGATTAGACCTGCCTTCCGCCGTTCCGCCCAAGTCTTAACTCATATACATGGATTTCTTGCTTTTGCTGATTTTATTTTCATCAATAATAGTGTTATAGTGCTTGCTGGGATGTTCCGAATATATATATTAAATTCCTGTTGCCATTCATCATACGATACAAATACTATGATTAAATATCTCTCGGTCTTCGGAGGGACCCTGTGTGTAATGTGTATATTAGAAGTATAATATAGGAAATAGTTTGACATAGTACAAAGTTTTGGAGGCTAGAAATGCTTTAGACAAAAATGTACATTTTTTATATTTTATAAGAATATATTTCGTATTCTAGGCTGAACAGGAAGAACTGGAGAAAGAAGCTCGAAAAGTCGCCCTAAACGACTTGTTTCCTTACATTGGGGAATTCGGGAAGCCCAATTAAGCGTTTATGTTTACCTAACCTTTACACCTGTGAGTAGCCATGGGTAATTAACACAAGTGCCATAGCAACATATACCATTTTTGACCTACGCGAGGGACCTTTAAGGGTCATTAAGGGTGTTTCCCCCAACAATGACTATTTTTCTAGTAATGTACGTATCAAGGGCTTTCCAACATCGCTCATTATCGGTGATGAGTCCCTATACTATGTAGGATAGTTCCGTGTGTTTAAGTATAATGAATCATTTAGCGATTATGAAACTAAATTAGTAATCAAACCTGTTACATAAATCCTCCATGTTATTACGTTGGAGCAGGAATTCAAACCTTAGTTCTTGCAAAATGTTGCGCTGTTGCTGTTGCTAGGACAATTTGTATTTCAACCGTAATTCGTTGCTAAAAGTAAATAATACAAAACAAACAAAAATTCTAACGAAAACGCAGGAAAAAGTAAGTCGTAAGATTAAATCGACCGAAGAGCTAAAAAATCTCAAATCGTTTACGATATCATCGTTCACAGTTAACAATGTATTTCATAACGCGTCTTTTGATTACGTTCGTTACTGCGTCCATCCTTCTCCAACTCCCAGCCGCAGAAGATACGATAGAAATAGAGTCTGCCGTAATCCAGTGCAGTACAGATGGTGGTCATCCGACAGGGGACGAGGGGACCGTGGACTGGAAACCAAAACCTTTGACCTCCTTCAGTAAAACCGTCGTAGTCGGACCACACCGTCCCCAATCCGACCTCAAAGAAGACGTGGAAAACGACATTGACCTGGAAGTAATTTCAACCCCGCACTGTCAGCAAGAGGTAGTCATAACGGTCAAGGTTACGACCAGCGGTGTATCCGAGTCTGGAGAAGCTACCATCATCAATCTGGACCATGTACTGGACGAACAAACCTTACGAGAGTCACGCATCGGTCAACCCCTCGCAATCAAGGTTCAGCCCGGCCCACTCTTCACGCTCTACCCGATCAACTACCTCTATTCCGTGAATGCTCAGGTCCAAGAACAGGTCATCAACTACGAGAACACGGCGGAATTTGTGGAGTGTGAGGATTCACAAGAGACCCCGACCTGTGGTCTAGAACGCGATGAGAACGGACCAATTCTGAATAGTCGTGGTTTCTGTTGTCCATGTGGCAAAGGGTTTGAAGATTCTAACCAACGTCAGCTACGCGGAAAACAGCTGTGTTCCAATGATTCTACGGCAGGAAAAGGGTCAAATCCTGGTATTGGGTCTAGTCCGGGTCACCATGCATCGGCACATTGTCTCCGCTGGAGCAAGTATTGGTATGCTGTCCATGAGCTGGGAGCCCCGGAAGTATTTCGCCAGTTCTACGTTAATGTCTACCGGAACCAGGAAAATGCAACGACTGGCACAAGAAGTTGGGTAGCTTTAGGAGTCACAGCTAAAATTGATTCACACAACCAAACCCATTTCATTCAGAAGGATCCACCGTTGTCCATTGTCTTCCGTAAAGTGATATCCGTGTCCAAGAATGGTACAAATAAATTGAAACCTTTGGATCAAGTTTTGCTCATCCCGAAGATATTCCCAGATTCAAATGAAAATGAGACTTCTCAAGCTCTACCAGTTCCGTTTCGAGGGACCATAGATAATACTTATCTCGTTGTTCCGAAGGCACTTATGGATCTCTCCGGAAAGACGTGCGATCGAATAGGCGTGGGCCATGATGCATTCAAGGAACAAGCTAGTCCGTGTACGCAGGCTCAAGGCTCGTGTTTCAGAAACCAACCGTTTGGATTATGGGCAGCGGATAGCGACGACAAGGTACGTTTCTAAATCCAGGTTGTAGTTTGTTCAACGGTTTTGATTAGGATTATGATATCCAAATTTCTAATTTTAGTCCCGTCGCTCAAACGTGACATCGACGCACTATCGACTCAAGAACTTCGGAACGGTACATTTATCCGCACCAATGAAATACATAAAAGAAACACTGTACTTAGTAATGGAACACGACTCCGAAGCCGCAGCCTACATTGACATCGAACTTCCAGGGGATGACCTCGAAATCGTGAAACCCAGCTACAATATTCAGATTCTCTCCGTGCAAACTGACAGCAGCTACACGGCTGGAAAACTCATCGTCGTCGTTGCAAATAACGAGCAACTTCCCGGTCGATTTGCTGTCCACGTTATTCAATGCACTGATAATCTGCCTAAACACGAAAGCGATGAAGAAATAATCGGGCCGAAAAGAACACGGACCTATGCCTTGAACATGCACTACGGCGGAAATCAGCTCTCGAGTAAGGGTACCTGTTCCGTGGCTATCATCAACCGCTTCAACGAAATCATTGCTGTTCGGCGAGTCAGCTTGTCTCCGGGTGACACTTGCGTCTGCAATACGGGCTGTGGTTGTGCCTGTACCAAGACGATGCTCATGTGTGAAGCGCTCGCCGAAGAGCACTTGATGTCCTCAGGCCTCACCTCGAATGACTTGGTCATTCCACAAAAACTTGTCGGCGATGAGCCGTCCGCTGCTGGCCCAACTCGGATTCAACGCTGGCTACAATATGCAAAAGAGAACTGGCGGTTCGTGGTCCCAGTAGTCATTTTAGTCTTACTCCTTTTAGGCCTGTGCAAAGGTCTCATCGGACGTTGTGGGTGCCCTAAAATTGGTCGGCTGGGTCTGAGCTATTTTCAAGGAAAACCACGGAAGTTGTCTAAATACTACGAGAGGGGGTACTCAAAGATGGACTTGATTTATGATGAAGACGGGAACCCACTTGACCCCTTCACCAAACAACCCACAGTCCAGCGTCTTAGTTCGAACCAAGAACTCAGCCTTAATTCCGTTTTCTTCCTCTGCTGTCCGATAATTATGCTTCTCAATCTCTACCATTGCTGCTGCCGTTGTTGCCGACGACGAAAACCAGGTAAAGGAAGATTTGGTGGTGTTATGGGAATACTACCGGAAGACAGTGACTCGGATGAAGTGACACTCGTAGACACTCGCGAGCAACGATCGAAATACAACAGCACACAGAGCGTTAACGTACGACGACCAGAAAGTTATCATCCCCCAACGTCTATACTGAAGCCTAAGACGCCTGCAGCGAGGAGTTACCAGAATGTAAGTACCAACTATGCCAGTAGACAAGAAGCGGACTATTCCCTCCGACCATCCCAGTCTACCCCTTCCCAGTACGACTATCGTCGAAACCCTTTCAACGGTCAAACCGAGTACTCCGTTCGGCCTCCTACCCCAAGATATGGATCCTGGCATCGACGCCCAGACGCTCTGAGTGCCACAAATAGCAAAGAAGCCATGGAAAACCCTCCGCCGAAATCACCGGCCTATAGGTCCGAAATACTATATTCAGGAAATGAATGATGATAATGCAATTATTATAATTATATATGTTATCTTTACATTACCAATCACAATTATCATGTGCTTTACTGTAATAAATACTGGGGAAATAAGAAATATTCGATTTTAGTTCAATAACAGAATCCAGCGCCATTCGATGGCTGAGCATTGTATCCGCGCGCACGAAGCCGGCAACGGTGCTCCTCAAGTCGCGGTGCTGCTTCGTTAATGTCATTCACCTCCATGTCAGACCATAGCCTTTCCGCTGGAACTGCAGCCCTTGGCCATAGTAGCGGAATTAAATTCGTTTCATCTATATATTCCGCCCACATGTTAGGGCCACCGCCTAAGACCAGCGCTTTCTGCTCATCAGTTCCATTGAAATTATGTGGGTCACATTCGTAGTATTTGTGCCAATCGACGCCGTAGGAAATATGGTCGAGATACCAACAGGACCCTAGGAGTGTTTTGTACCCAGCTTCGGTAACGTTGAACAGTTGGTCTGCCAGTTCTTCTAAAATCCAAATATGTACCAGCATATCCGGATCAGCCGCTTCGTTATTGAACCAAACTTCTTGCCAACCAATGGTGGACTGGGTTGAATCGGAAATACTTCGGATAATTTCAACTAATCGACTCATATGGTAGTCTTCAAGGAGGCTGTAATCGTCACCAAACCCTTTTGCTTCCATGAATTCTAATATATTTGGGTTGCTATTCCTGTTCCAGGTACATACAACAGGTTAATTATTTAGCTGAAATATTTGTATACGAATTTTGTTTTGGGTTGCGAGTTTACCGCTTACCAGCACGAAGTACTAACTTCATCTCCGCCCAAATGAATGTATTTATCTGGAAACGTTTCCAGGATTTCAGTGAAAAATGTCCGAAAGAAATCATAATTTGCTTCGTTGGATGGGTCAATGTGTCCTAGGGTCCCATCGGGTTCATTTGTTTCGTTATTGTAGCAAACGGTGAGTAAGCCCGGTTGACCGAGCCAGGAATCGGTGTGTCCTGCACGAAAGGATTATAAATGCGATATTCGACAATGCATGAAAACCTAATGCTTGCTTCAAACTAAATACATAATTTGAATAACCTGGCGTATCAAATTCCGGTATGACACGAATTCCACGAAGTCGGGCATATTCAATTACGTCTTTAATCTGAGCTTTCGTGTATTCATGTGAGCCTTGGCGAAATGATCCCTTGGCGCTGGAAAAGTTAGACCACAACAATAGATGAAAGTTTTGCGCGAATTCTATTTTTTATGGTTTTGTATTAAATTACTGATGTATTACCTCAAATTTGGAAAAGCATCCATCTTGAACGGAAATGCTTCATTATCAGACAAATGCCAATGAAGAATATTCAACTTGTTCATCGCCATTAAATCGAGGTTATCGAATATTGATTGAAGAGGCAAAAAATGGCGAGCCGAATCCAATAGCAGGGAACGATGTGGGAACCTTGGGTAGTCCGCGATAAGTGCGCTTCTGATTTGAATCTTTAAAATGATTATATTACGTATAGACGACGTCGACTTGACTTGACTCGACTTGACTTTTATTTTGTTAATTTGATATTCGAAATCGAACCTCTCCGTCATTGTCGCCTGGAATGACAAGCTGTGACAGCGTTTCCAAACCTCGCAGGATCCCCCAAATACTGCCGGATTCCAAAAGTGCTGAATCTGGATCGAGTGGTGTATTTACGCTAAGCGTATCTACAAATTAATCAAATCGATGTTTCAATAACTATTGAACTCCTTGGAAATGTCAAGTGGTAGAAAATTTTAAACTTACACGACTCGTCCATATGCAAATATGGCCAAGTTTCACATGGTTCGGTCAATTGTACTGCTACGGTTTGCAGTAATTTAGGAGTAGGAGCATTCAATGATCCGGACTGTTCGCTGCTGGAACTATTACCGCGTTTGGTATTGAGGATTATTTTTCGATAACGCTCCAACGCGGATTCCAAGATATCACATGTATTTCCGGTAACCTGTTGGGAATAATCAAATCAGTAGAAGTTGTCGTTTCGCATTGTTTTGACATATGGCACGGACTAATCAATGCTAATAATGAACGTCTTCGATTTTCCCGCCGGTTAATCGGCATCATTGGCTTGCCGGTTATGGAAAGCGGTCGATCGTCGAAAAAAACGTAATCGGGGAATCTTACCTGAAATGCAAACGCTTCAGCACCAACCGGGATGTATTCAATGTAATCGAGTTCCAGTTGTGGTTTTGGCCATACTTGTCCCACGGTTGAAAGCACAATTGGTCCAACGCGCGCATTTCGGACATTTCTTCCCAAAAATCGAGTTTCTTCTACCGATGCATATTCTTCTTCTTCGTCATATTCTTGTGCAAGAAGGCCGCCTAGTGCGGAAAGAAAAAATAGAATATTAAATATCAACATTATGTACTATACTATTGCAAAGTAGTGATAAATAGAATATCACGGTCGTGTGTCTTTTTCCAAATTAATTCTCTGAATGGCATCAAAAGCACTTTGCGAATCACAACACAATGTAATTAAAACAAACTGTCTATTGTTAGATGTATCAAAATGTGGGAGTTTCTGTTTAATCAGAGTTAAGATGAGATTAAGGTTAACTCTACCGATATTGATAAAAACTAATACCCTTGCTGCAATTGTAGCATTTTGCATTGTGATCCACTTATGATTATGATTACTGTATGAGGTATCACTGGAACTAGAGTAGGTACCTACATACAATAATTGTACCTACTCTAGTTCAGGCTAGGTGATATAGAATTATTCTATATCACCTAGCCTGAACTGTTTTCGAACTTCAAACTTTCAACTTCATAAGTATTTTATTTACTCACATGTACCGTTATTTATCCATTTAATTTAGTTCAATTTTAATCTCAGATTAACGCGAAGTTGGATTTATGTGAACAATTGATGATAGAGTCACAATCACAAAGCCAATAATACTATTCAATTATGGTCTGGAGTAATCGGGAAAGTCATTCACCCAGCTAACAATATCGGCAACCCATTTGAAATCGCACATTATAGCGAGAAGGTTATGTCAAATTCGGGTATAATATCAGAGCTACCGGTTTAATGGTACCGGTATAACCCCATTAATGTTATTTAAATTACAAACAATTTTACCAATAAGTACCTAAGTCAGGGATATAACCAGCATTCATTCATTATTTTATCGGTGTTGTAGTATATATGCTGTATGTACGTTAATTTGCTTCTGTTATGTAGTTTCGCAGATATGTATATGTTGCACAACTTGATGTTCAATGTCCAAATACAAGGTCATAAAAACGAGGGTGACCTCCTGGAAGATAAACCTGTATTTTCTTCAAGGCCTTTAGAAGGAGGGTTACATGTTACAATGATTCTGTGTATTCAATTACATTTTCCTATCTCGGTATGTAAAATGTGTATCTCGCCATAATATAAAGCATTTCATTTAATGTTATTCAACTTTTAATTTAGTTATCTGTCTGCCAAGCCAGTTATAGCATTTTGCTAATGACATAAACAGGGTGACAGTGAGGTGTGACGGACATAAGCATAACTGAGTGCAATAATTGTATGTGCTTTATATGAAGAGAAGCTAGACGCTGCTATATTTTATTGTGTTAATTTCGAAGCGGGTACAGCTCCGAATATTTTGGAAATTGGACTTCCAAATCGTAAAAACATCCGGGCACCGGGGTATCGTATCATAATAGGTATTTTATCGGCAATCGAAATATCGGACACAGCGTACGTCGTTAATAAAACAATCCTCAATCAGCTCAAGTTCGGTGACACCAAGAACTCAACAAAAATGGCACTTCGACTTTACTACGATGCTATGTCGCAGGTACTTTTGTGTATTAAGAAATTCAATTTTTTTTAAAACAATATAATGTATGATTGAGTTATGAAGTGCTAGAGGTTCGATTTTGATGTAAATTTACATCGAACGTTAATTCGTAATACGCTCAAAGATTGCGATTGCGATGATAAGACTGACAAAATTCCGGTACTTACATGTGACATGTCGCAAGTCACAGCGCAAGTGTCAAGCGACATATGTACCGGACATGCACTTGAGGACGTCGACGACGTATTGAAACAGTTACTGCCGCTTTATGGAAAAATGAACAATTACCACATTACACACATTTAACAGTGCAAGATATTTCTGTACTAAACCGTTTTTAAGCCATTGTTTGTTTTAATAAATAGCCGTCAAGAGCTCTTCTACTTTTTACGCGTGCCGCGGCGATCCCGTGCCAAGAAGTTCCTGTGGCTTTAAGACGAGGTATTTAGCAACAATATTATCTTTTTAAGAATTCATGCATCATGCAACTACTTGCATAACAGTTTCTAAAGCATTTTAATATATTGCAGGAGAACATTTGGGTGACGACTATGCTAAAATCAACCCATTCAAGAAAGTGCCAGTGATTGATCATGACGGATTCATTTTAACTGAGAGGTTGAAAATTGAATACAAACTAATAATTTTTTTTTGTTTAACCCGGCTCCACCTGAAACGTGCAGACTTGCACATTTTGACTTTGAAATTCCGCCAAGGGCAGAAATTGTGAGCGTTACCTATTGGAAAAATACTGTAATCCTCGAGCAAGCGATTCTACGTATTTTAAAACAAGTTTCCAAAAGATGGAGCCAAAAACAAGCGTTCTAGACAATAATAAAGACCAAAAAATGGAGTAAAAATAGGAATAAGTGATCATGAACTACTGAAATGTGCAGATCTGCACATGATAAGCCTAGCCCTATATGGGCATGCATATCCGACGTTGCCACGTGCAGAAATAATTTTTGAATCTTCCTAATGCATTGTATGCTGTTCGCTTCCCAATTGGCAACATGGCTTGTGCACATCTGCACATTTCAGTAGTTCGTGTATAATTATTTCTGCAATGCGGAATGTGCAGAGCTGCACATTTCAGGTGTACTCCGTTGGATTTATTTCAGGTGGAGCCGGGTTATGCTCTACAGTAGACCGGCATAGAAACCGGCAGGAATCGAAATCCGTTTCGAGTAACTCAATTGATGAGGTGAAAGGTGAATTCAGTTACCACACCAAGCTGAAGGGTGAGTACGAAGTACGCCATGTTCCTGAATCCAATCTGGTCAAACAGGAATCCGCCAATGGTTGGACCCAAACAGGCTCCCAGGGAGAAGGCGGACAAGTAAAGCCCCGAGGTTATAACGTCAACAAAAGCAGAGCCAGGATATTTATCTCTGGAACAGTAGAAGGATATTATAATAGATAAACTGTTCCATGTATCCTTCCAACAAATCAACCTAGCTCTCAATTTTAGATAAAAATATTGATCTTACGAAGTGTCTCGTTTGAACTTAGTAAAGCATGAGACCGTAATTGCGGTGTAGCCCGAACCACAGAGCACAAGCCCCACTACATCCAAAATCAGCATTCTGAAATTTTTCAAAAACATATATTGATATTGTATGCAGACGAACTAGGAAAGTCCAAGTATTGTTACTTACTGTCTCATGGGTATGAATACTGCAGGCCCAATGCAGCAAAAGCCAACTGCAACGAAGAGGGTACCAAAGAGGGTCACAACCCTTAACTTCGTCGTTCGGTCACAGAGCCATCCCCAAATGGGACCAGTTAGATATGCTGCAGCAAATGCTGTGAAGACTCCACTCGCCGCCACCGATGACAGGTTCAACTAAATAGCATCCAGACATGTAGACGTTAGTCAGCGGACACTTCGAATATTGTGCTTCTACCGGAAGCTTTGGATTGATTCCAACAAGCGCCCATTGAAAGTTCAACAGTGGCAAGTGTGGTCCGGCCTTTAGAGAGGTCGGAAGTCGGAACACGATTGCCACATTCTACCAAGCTCACTTCTTTGAGGACCAGGGAAAGGTTGGCGAGAAGCCCGGTGGTTGAAATCGTCGTGAGGAAGACGGCGACGTAGCCGAGGATGTTTCCGGGGATTCTGAGGCTCTTGAGAATGGTGAGACTCTTGTCGGGTGCCGCTACTGTCCTGGAATAGTCATCTGTTGGCAACACAACGGCGCACACCACCACGGTCACGAAGCTTAATATTCCAACTGCTACGAACGGAAGTGTGAATCCACCTAACTAAGACGGGACAAAAAATTACCAAGTTAAAACCTTTAAGCGCATCCGTTTTGAATATTAGGGTAGGTGGGTACTTAAGCATTCCCAATTTTTGCGCTTCGGAGTATCTATTGCGGCGAAAACGTAATTGTCTTTGGATGGTTCTATTTTTTAGTCAGATCGAAATAACGTTGTTTAGTTAGGTAGGCCCACCGACAGAAGGCTTTTGCCTTTATCATTATCACCGTGGCCGACCTCCCTGCGTGTCCCAGCAACAGCTCGAAAAGGTGGCCCAGTGATCCCGCCGATTGTGGAGTTGTTAGTACGCACAGGGAGTTCCAGTCAAGGTGCAGTCTCACAACGCGAAAACGCATATGCCATCTTCTAACATAACAAACCCTTAAAAGTAACCGAGGTAATTTAAGTATTTAATTAGAACCAGGAAAAACAGAAGAAACTTTAGATATTCTCTAGTATTTCTGCACAGGAGAAACTTTAGATATCCTCTAGTATTTCTGCACTACAGTATAGCATTACAATAGAAGTTAGAAGTGTTTTTCACGACTGACCTGGAATAAGATCCCACCGAAGACGGGTCCGAAGCTCAGACCGAATCCTATCATCGCCTGCATTGTTGCCTACAGAAACAATAAATGACATGGATTGTCAAATATAGTACGATGCGTCCTGGTATATTGGTATTTCTCTGCCTGATGAACTGGAATAAACTGGAGGATGGAACGTACGCAGACGAATCCGACACCGTCCGGAAATTCAGGAATAACGGAACTATTGATCACGACGTAGACTGTCGTTGCACCAACCGCCTCCAGAATACGAAGAAGTATCGAACACGATAGAAAAATGTATTCACCAGACAAATGATTCAGAAACCTAAATAATATTTTAGAACATTTCAAGAGATTGACCCGACTCGGTAAATCAACTTGGAAAAAGTTCAAATTCCGTCATACCCGAAGATTAACGCACTCAAGCCATTTGTGGTAATTCCCAAGTAGAGTAAGGAACGGAGTGAAAGGAATTTCGTCTGGAAACAGGATTGAGTAAAAGTCGTTTTGGGTTTTAGGTTAGTTTAATTTATGGTATTGCTTACCTTCATGTCAACTATAGGAACATAAAGGAATGCGGCGAGCTCGTAGACCCCAAAGACGAATCCATATTCCGAAGCCGAGAGTCCTTTTTTCAGCGCCTACCCAAATAATTGTACATTCAATGAATCCTGTCTAATAATGACTTTAATTTATACCTAACCTAATGACCCGCTGACCCTGATCAAGGCGTTTTTGAAAAATTCACAAAAACCGTTCCAGCGTTTACAGGTCTCAGAGGTTGACCCTGATCAAGGCGTTTTTGAAAAATTCACAAAAACCGTTCCATCGTTTACAGGTCTCAGAGGTACTAAGCTTCGTTCAAGCCAAGGAGGTCAATAAGAGAAGAGTGAATTTTAAGATGAATAATATGGTGTGATTATAGACAGGTCCAATGGATAAGTGGCACCAAATATGTTCATTACTTCGGCTGGGTAGAACGGGGTTTGCATGGAGTACACTATTGATTGAAGTAGTTGCACGAAACAATAGACGACGAGGATGATCCATTGCCGGCCGCTGTAAATCTTCTTCGAATCGGACTTCTGAAATCAGACGAGAAATAGTGATCTTTTATTCTAGTGCGACCCAAATACAATTACAAAAGACCAAAATCATTGTACTTATACAATATTACTTCTATAAAGTATTATTAGCAGTATTATTCACCGTCAAAGTGTCGGGGAGCGGAGACCAGCAGACAATGTCATTACTAGGCATTGTTGTGTCCTTATACTTAAGTACAGTCTTCTCCTGCAACAAAATGTAAAACTCTTATTCCAACACGACATCGGCAATGAACACCGTTTTAATTAAGGGTGTCACACAACTTTGTATAAATTTTACACGTAGGATCTAATTAATGGTGAAAAAAATTCGTGGAACCCTACAATACAGTACGATATCCAGGCGGTTAAAGTACTCGCGACGCGAGCATACAATTCCTTTAGGGGGAAACATGGAGTTGAGATGTTGAGCACGGACCTTGATTCTTTACCTCGATTACATGGCGATATATGTATCGGAAGTTAAAACATCGGATTTAAAACATCGCAGTGTCAAAATATCGCATAATGAAATCCATCGGATGGACAGTAAATCGGCCGTCAAAAACATCACACTGTACTAAACATCGGATTTCAATAAGATCGGCTGGCAAAAACGTAGGACCCTGTTACATACCATTTAGCGAAGAAGTCGCTATCGAAAAAGTTAGTTAATTGTATTCAATTGACGAGCATATCAAAGAATGGCATACTTAAACAACGTTAACAGCT
>JAQFYT010002614.1:0-12454 GCA_034694925.1 Ceratophysella denticulata
AAGTACGCAATGAAGGTGATTCTGAATGAGTCCTAACATGTGTACAGAATGCAGTGATCCTGTTGTCAGGGTTACTTTTTCTGTAAATTTTCCATTAAAATATACAATTGCGGGTTACAGTGAATTCCAACGACCTTTTCTCCAACAAAGTATGTGCAGTACGATGTAGGGATTAGTTCTGAAGACCTCTCGCTTAAGCGGGTGTATTAGCTAGTTACATATGTTTGATCTTGATGTATGACCGACCTGTCTGTTTATTACAGCAGAGTAGCAATTTATTATACACCCAAATAAACCGGGAGCTCACTGGCTTGGCAATCAATCTAACAAATCATTTCAACAATAGGTACATATCTGCTCGACTTTTGTATGAATGACGCACGGAGTCACTTATGATTTATATATAACTATAAACCTAATGTAGGTATATACTCTGTGTAGGTATACTGCACTGCTTCCCTATCACATCCGTATTGTTCTAACAAATTGAACTACATATTATTTCACCACCACGTCTTCCATACGTACTTAATTTGCCTAAGAGCTAAACAAAAGAACTAATTACTTGCGGAGGAGAAGAAATTTCAAAATCCACAGCACGAATGCCGTCATTAATTTAAATTTGTAATTAACGTACTACTTTAATACGCTCGTACTTGTTTACTTTTCGCGTGCTTTTATCCTCGAGTTTCTGAGATTCATAAAGCTTTTCTAGAAATTTATTTACTCAGCACCTAATATCAAGAGCGAGTGAAAATACACAAATTCAAAAAGAGTGAAAGTTGTCATTTCTCAACTCTGAAACACTCAAAAATCAACAACGGTAAACCAAAGTGTAAACAAATGGAAAGTTGAAATTGGAAACGGGGTTTTTGCTCGTCATTTGACCACTACTTCCGTGAATATTTCCAATTACCAAACAAGTCCCAGACTGCTATTTTAGAGAGTCTGCATTTAATTCACATGAAAGGAAATACGACGCCATTACGTCAAAGCGTCAGTTTAATTTCATGATTTTCCTTTTTAAAAGCCGCAGAAATAAAAAATATATCAATCTGACTTGTTTTTCCAGGGATTGAGGAAAAAGTTCAGCAACCTTCTACGCTTTTTCTAACATTTGCGTACGGTCATTAAACCTATTCCTGAACTTCAATAGAAATCAAGAGTTATTTTGGGAGAAAGTAGCGCTTGCAGTGGTCTGTTTCTGTTTAGTATAATATGGCACATGTCTCTGTCTGAGACACCTGACATCTGTTTAGTTAAATACCACTTCAGCTGGGCTTTACAACACAAATTCGTGAAGATTTTTCTTCCGGTTCTGACTCAGCCGTAGAATGGAAGCACGCTATTTCTTTGCACCAATTTAAGCAATGTCTTCAGCCCTTGCGAATCTTACGCACAATGGGCACGAGGTTTACTGATGTAAATGCAAATTTATTGTAGCCAAACCTCATTCTTCCATACCCATTTATTCCCCGTAAACATCAAAGAATTTCCGCAAAAAATTTGCACATAACCGCGGAAGGTAAATGACTCAAATTCCCCAATGTTAAATAGAATGTAAATAACCCATCCAAACAACTAAAACGAAATTCCAGAAAAGCCTGTCCCATTTCCCGTCTAAACTATTATATTGTAAATTGTTACTTCCCGTCTTCACCACTTTGAAGGACTCAAGAAAGTAATAATCTTAAGTGTATGGTAGTTGGGTATTTGTACCGATTCCTGAATTCTATTCAAATACTAGAGCTATGCGCGTGTATGACCTCAGAGAAAAACCTGAGAGCTCACTGACATGACGGCAACGACCGGAGAGTTTAAAAACTTCTAGCAAGTCCGGATACCGCCCACATGCTGAGAGAAAGTTCTTTTAAATAAATTAGCTTTACTTTACCTCTAACTTATAAGGATATTTGTGCTTCTGTTATTTGTGCTATTTGTGGATCGGTGTTGTATTTCGTAGCTAATTAATTGATAATATGTATCCAAGCACGAAGGAATATCTAATTATTGTACCTATTCTCGATGTCAACGACCCAACGACTCTTGTTATTCCGCATTGGCAGTAAGTAATTCGTACTGTTAATAAAGACGAGATCTCAATGCCACCAGATTTAATTACAGAGAGAATTGTATATGCAATAGTGTAGTACCGCGCGAGTCGCCGATCCAGTGAAAATTACCAGACATTTGAAGTTCGACAGGATTTAAGTCACATTAGACGGAAACGACTGTGATAGTAACTTGATTCTATTCTCTGGTATTGTAATATGAGTCCATTGTATTCCACTAATTAAAGCTTCCGGGAATCCTTATTTCATGTGCTTTAAGCTTAAGGAAAACAACACTAGGGAATAAGCATGCTAGCTCCGCGTGAGACTTTTCTCCTTAGTTTGTTCCCACAACAAAGAGGAAGCGGAGCATAATGTAAAGTTTAATAGGATTAGAGTACGGAGAAAGTAAGTCAAATAAAAGTCATTAAAACAAAGGCGGGATTAAAATAAAATTCCGTTCTGTAGGCTCCACGACCCTCGTCTAAACAAAATGAAGTACATCGTTACACTACTCCTAGTGGAAATATATATACGTTTCCCGAGTTCACTTAACGTTAACATCGAGCAAAAACCTCTTAAATTCTCAACACCAGGAAACACGAAATATTATGTAAATACGCTAATCCCTTAGTGAGACCAACTACCAGAATATCGCATCGTTTCTTGTACATGTTCGATGCAAGGTATAACATGAATTTAGAAGACCCTACGACAAAAAGCCTGGTTCGGTTACTAACTACATACATTGAAACTACCAGAAACGTGGTATGACTCTTCAAGTATTCTTTGAAAAATACCACCAGGAGCACAAAGCAAAGACGCTTGTGTTTCGCTATTCAAGACATAATTTCTGATACCAGAGAAAATTGGTGGTGAAAGTACAATGTTCGTATTCGTGTAGCAATAAAGCGGAGATCTTGGATTGCAGCCTGGCGCTTTCCCGCTGACAATTGCTGCTTCCAATTTTTCTTTATACAACTTACTGTACAGATATGCAGGTTGAATTCAATAAACTATATTTTGTAACTGATGACGCTTACGCTCAACTCGGTGCCCTATTACAGGACGCAAACTGATCTGCTCCAAACTTCAAAACGATGAGAACCCAGAACCCAGAACCCTTAGAATTTCTTGTTCTTACCTTGCAGTGCTGCCTTCCGCGTGCAGCTCGAGCTGGGTGTCGTATCATTTCCGAGATGCTCCGCCGGAAATTCTTACTGAGTAGACAATAGAGAATGGGATTCACGGCTGAGTTAACATGGCCCAGAAGAATAGCGAAGGGTAATAGGAGCGTGACAATGGACTCGGACGTTTCTTCGCCTTCTAGGTGACGAGCCTCGGGTGCACCCTCACTCACATCTGCGTCTCCCTTCGAAGTCATGTCCAGGATGAGGCTGAGGACGCTGTAGGGCAGCCAGCAGAAGGCGAAGAAGAGGGCGAGGATTAGCAAGATCTTGGCCACTCGCCTCCGCTCCCGGATAAGCCGACCGCCAGCTGACGACACCTGGAAAAGAACAAACACCTTAATAATTACAAGGATCACGGCTCACCTTGCTTTCACTGCTCACTATTGAATTTCCTGCGATTGCTATTAGTAATATTACACGGCTGTTTACAGCACCATGTTCTCATCTAATAAGTAATCCATACGCCCAAGCGAAGCTGTCCGTAAATATAGTCTGAATTAGGTCAATCATTTTTTTCTTCGTAACGAGCAGCAATCAACGCTATTAATAAAAATATTGTGAAGGAGAAAGTCACAAATTTCGCAACTTTTCGGTACGCCCTTCGCGGAAATGATTTTGCAAGATTTAGATCATCCGCAGCAGAAATTATCAAAGCACAGATACGGAAAATCCAACATACTTCTTTCAGGCAAGGCACACGTACCCCTTCATATTTTGATTTATAACTGTCCCACTGTGAGCGTGAACTTTTGGGTAAAATTAAAATAAATTCTCATCAGGGAAGCGCTAGAAATGCCCGTAAATACTAAATAGAATTACGTAACCATTATCTCATGCCTCAACCCAGTATTTATCACGAGACCGCCCAAGGTGTGTACTAAAATTCTAATTCCACCGTTTGTTTATTTGTTCAATACATTCTTCAGGACGCAGACAGTATAGCCATGTAGTAATATGCACTGTGTAGTCTGTAATCGAATTTGGTGTATTTCAGTCTTATCTCCCGTGGAGTACACCACCATAGTGTAAATACTCGTAAATTCATATATCCCGTAGTACATGTTCTAGCCAACCCTAACAGTGACAATAATCACAATCTATGGTTTGTTTTCTCAATTTACACATTGACATTGGAGGCATCTGGGTTGTTTTTTGTTTTGATTCTCTTAGATTACATAATACGGATTTTGGCTCTAAGGTAAATAGTAAACAATCTATTCCAAACCAAGACTATGGAAGGTCAATTGACTTTGGCGTCTCAATCCAGACGAAGACACTGCGTTCGGAATTCGAAATTACAATTTGGCTCAGGAGGCCATCCGAAACAATTGTTTACACATATGTACGCTCTGTACAAGTAGAACATGGAATGCGTCGTAAGTCAAAGTCCGAATTCAATGAATCTTTCCACAAGGTCAAGTTTGTGTAAGCTCATAGGCTCTAGGTTTGTTTGTAGCAAAATCCTGTTTTACAGAAATAATAAATACTTCCACTGTGCGCCCTGAAACACTCGACACACCATAAAATGGACCAAAGATTCGTATTTCAAAATGACTAATGACCCTGTCAACACACATGCTACACCCCGAGAACTAAATCTAAGGCGTCCGACAGAAAAATGAATCAAACGAATTGGAAAAAGTTGTGTTGTGTTCCAAAATTGAGCTGTAGTCCCATGCTTAACAAAATAGTGTACAGGGACTGCAACTACTACAATGCCGCACGGTTTTCTTGAACAGGAAGTATAATAGCGTAGCGTGCCGCGGTGCTGTCTCAGACTCCCATTTGTAAAAGGAAACCTTGGACCAAATCAACCACAAATCACTCCAAAATAAACACTCCATGAGAGCTATTATTATTTTTCCTTTCTTCTGGAATCCCAAGTTGTTTTCTCGTACAAAAGAAAATATAAAGAAAATACAGCCGTAATTCTCCGCACCGGGCAAGTAATAATATTAATACAGACATTTATTATCTTTATCGGCACCCGTGAAGTTTCTCGAATGGCTTAAGCCTAACCTGATTAGAAACGTGATCTTCCACATTTGTGCCCTAATCCTGACTAAAATAAATAGCGCAAGGTCAAGAAGAAATCCTATATTTTTACAGGCCAGTATTACGCGAAACAGTAAAGATCATATTAGATAGAGCGGATAGGAATTAAACAGACTTTATTGATGCGGACTCTCGAATGAACAAAATTGTTTGGTAACCATCTCAAAATTATTCTGTATTTTAACCTCGAAAATATGCATAGGATATGTAGCTGTGTTGATCAAATATCATGTGCTTCAGGCTCAGGCATCGTTCTAGACACGCTGTCAATTCATGTGTGTCGTATTTTGAAAAGAACACAATGTGCTTGTGTACGGGAGACAGGCAAGCTCCATTATGCAAATTGGGATAGCCAAATTAAGTTGAAGAAGCTATGTAAATAGACTCGTGATTTTCCTTCGAAATATACATACATCTATACACTCGAGCGTAAATGTATTATGGAGACAGTCTCATGTAAACATAAACAGAGTAGAGAAGCAAGAGACATTATTGATGGCGGTTTATGAGGTTGGCGTATAAGATGTTGGGATTCAATCAATCCATGCTTCATGCTCCCGTTATTGCTATTTTCCATGCATGACTGGAGGCTGGAGACGCTCTGTGCTCACTTTCCTCTTCTGCCATGCTCATGTTTTGACTGATATGCTAATACCCGGGTAGTGCTCCCTCAGGCGTCCCTAACCGTACACCTAAGGGAACACAAATTACGTGGACGATTCTGTTAGGAGCACTGAAACCGCACAACGGTTTCCGGTCGTTTCGGTTTGAAAAAAAATGGAGCAGATTTCTGAAATTGCTAAATACTAAACACAATATCCAAAATATTCCGAACGGCGATTGCAATTTAATTGTATGTGAACGTTTGGATTAGTGAGTCCAATTGAATTGACAATCCAACGAGAGTGCGCTACAAACATATAGGACCAATTTGACGCAAATTAGTTAAATCCAAAATGGTCGAACCTAAACTTTCGGAAACCGATAAACGCCTAGCCCAGATATAGCTGTATAATGGCCTGTTGTTGAGATATTGGGTCTTTTCTAAAGGCTTTGGTTTCCGCCGTATTACAATCTCTTGGCTCACTTGGCTGAACTTCAATGAGATATTATCCTTAGGTATCCTTAGGTATTATTGTCTTTGGCATTCATATTTACCAACTCCAAAACTTCGCACTATCAGAGGCTCTAAACCGGATTAGCTCTACTGCCGCTATAAGTATTAAAATAACAAACTCATTACGTAATACATAACAGGATAGAACCGCCAATGATTTTGCGAATTGAAGAACTTTCACGTGGATCCCTGAGCATTATTGCAGTGTATATGCAGAATCTACATAGCTAAATACCAATTTTGTGCTTAATTAATTAATCAACAACCAATTATTGCACTCCCAATCCCAATGTAGAGTGCGTCATTTACAAGTAGTTGCTACATTTGTTAAAAATTTCTTCGAGGAAGACCACTAATATTGTTTGCCAAACTCAGGAAACCAGACCGGGACTAAAACCATCTGGGCCATTCTTCACACAGCATTAATTTAATTATTTGAATAATTCATTCACACAGTGTGTAGTTACTGAATCAGACTGAACAATTAAATTCCTCGATGTAGAATAGGCGCAAAGTAATTGCATTTCCCATGTATAGTGTTGAATTAATTTACAAGATTAAATTACTTTCCGTCTACTGCATCCTGCCACGAAATCCGAATACGGATAACGACGGACGCTTGTTTCACATGTATCTATGTAAACTGGAGTACCATTGAATTCAGCTTCAATTCTAATTTTGCCATAATTATATACGATCTCGAACTTGGAGAAGTACCCAAGGGAATATTGTACTAGAAAACTTCAACGGATTACGCTCGTAGGCAAATACAGGAATTTTACTGTATACGATATCCGAAACGGAGTCGAAGTGTGTGGAGAATATTTTGTGTATGCAGATTCACTCCTAGAAATTATGTAGACAAAACCTTTGAAGTTTGAAGCAAAGTGAAAGTTATGAAAATATATTCAGCTGGTTTGAAGAAAGTCCGCTTGGTCTGGTACATAACCCAGGGATTTGATTGAAGAACAGGAATATATAATAGCACGTGCATGCTGACATTACTCTAGCAAGGCAGGTTTTCCAAGAATTGAGCTTCTGGCATTTGACGCCTCTAAGTGCATACCAGATAATTCGTTATGCATAAATATAAGTCTAGCTTTTTAAGATTTACAAGCCCAAAACGTGACCCAAAATTAAATTTGACATCATTAGTGCATTTGATATTCTTGCGGACAAAAATAATTTTGTATCGGTAGTTTTACATTATTGGCGTGAAAATTCTGATTTCAAATCGAGGAAAATCCACTGTGGGCAAATTATGTTATTTCATTTGAACATTTTTGGAATTTCTTATTACTGATTAATAAAAGGTTAAATTGCTAATAAAAATTTTCCGCTTTCCCGATGCAATTGTCCAATTACCAATATGTTACACCTAGATTTCGAAGAATTCATCGTAATAAAATACTTTTGCATTAAAAGTTTAGGCAAAAAAAGTCGTTTAGTCCTTTGTTTGTCTCTTTGAAATATTATTGTTTACATAATACAGGGTAATAGAGTCGTCGTTGTTATGATAAAGAGTGATGCCGTCACGCGCCTTGGCCTTACCAAAAAGTTTGGAATTCGAGAGTTGGTATATTAAATTCAGACTCATTCAAAACAGAGGTTATAGAGTTTACACTTTGGCTACTTTTCTATCCAAAACTCTTACTATACTAACAATTCTTCGGCAGCTTTGAAGTTTTCTTTTCTCACTTTCTTCGAGACTATGTCATAAAACCAAGATTTAGATAATGTGCCATTTCAAAGAAAAACTCCTTTGCTTCCTGAAAGTTCACTTTCGTCACTTTTATGAACTACCCAGCAGGAATTTTGATGAGTTCAAGTTCGACTGTTTCTACAGCGGGTGTACGTGTGCCGCTACTCTGGCGTACAGTGGTACAGTGGCGTTGGCAGAGGCCTTGGATTATTTTATTACGCCATTACTGCGAAATAGGTATGACTGATTATAACATTAACATTCGCTGAGCACATCATTAAAGAGAGCAAGCAAAAGTCAAATATCCAGTCAAGTGTCATGTTATGAGTTTCTTACCTGCCACGTTGAGTTGGCGGAGTCACAATGAGTATCCCCATTCCTGCCATTGGTATTGGGACTGGATGGTCCTTGAGTCAATTGGTATTCCGGAATGAGCTGGCGTGAGCAAAGCCGGAGTCCCATCATCAAATAAGCTACACGAAAAACATGGAATTAATCAGGAAGTATGAGCATTGAGTACCTTTCTGTGTAGTTATATTTTACACTATGTACATGTGACTATGCATGCGGAACGTGAAAACACGGCGTGGGCATTCGGAACGCACGACTTAAGAACGTGGGAGGTTGGAAATTGGGACAACAAGAATATTTGCAGTGCGCTCGCGTTTCGATTAGAAAGTGAACGTTAAAATAAATAAGATTAAGCAAACGGTTTTGGTTAGATTTTGACACTTGCATTGAAGTTTACTTCCAGGTCGTTTAATTTAACACGCCTTACTTGTTCCTACAGCAAATGTCAACAACCAGCTACTCAAAGCAACTGCCTAGTCTTACAGAGCTCTACAAATAACTCACGTTGTAATAATCTGAGGCAACGTGAACCTCGAGCTTTTTACAGCCAACACCCTACAAAACCTCAAATCGAATCGAGAACTAACTAACTATATATAATTATTTATGTAATTACAAAATTTATGTATAACATTTATTTCACAATAACACTTGAAGCGTGGCGGAGGCGCGTGTCTTTGAAGCTTTTGTAGGTAATTATGCAATTATATATTAGAGTGTTTTCAATCAATTTTCGGAAAGCCAAAAACAACAGGTATATAATTATCCCTAATCATAAACAAACCAGGAGGCAAAACATAACATTTCCAATTAAGTAAAAGATCCAATCCCTCTGCCTGTTTGCAAGGACATGTAAGGAATCAAGTTCAAGTCCTTGTTTTGTTAATGCCGAGGGTCTTTTGAAATTTTTCGCGCGTAATTCGTGGGTTTTCCTCTTACCACGAATTCATTAAGGAATTCACTCTGCAATTCCTTTGATAACGTCAGTGGTTGGGAAGTTGGCAGGATTCCTTGGTACGGCGTGCATAACACACGGCATGTGACTTTCACCCAGGCAGGGTAAAAGTGTTCTACGGCTATCGGGCTAACACCCAAATGCATGAAACATTCAGATTTTAGTGAAATGTGTACATTTTCATTAAAATCATCATCATCATTTGCATCAATCATCCAAAACTCAGTAGTGTGTAAAAAAATAGAATAAATGTACTAATACAATCCAAGTCAGCATTAGATGTTTAAATATAATTGAATGTTCGGGATGGATCTTAGCGCCACGCGTTCTTTTGGCGCCGCATATTCTCTATAGCTCTGCGTTCATTAGTACCACACGCTTAATGGTGTCACATTCTTCAGCGCCACGCGTTATTTGCACCGCAAGACAGAGCGCAGCATGCTTTTTTGCCCCACATGTTTATTAGCTCGACAGCACGTGTTTTACCATCACACGCTATTTCGTGCTAAATATTCATTAGCCCCAAATTCCTTATGCGCCACTAATACGGCTAACGTTCATTAAGGGTACGCTTATTGGTATCAACATCGATATGGTCTAAATGACAGAGGCTCAATTGCCTACGTCCAAGGAGACGATCAGGCATAAAGCACTGGTGAAAGCGGAGAAATAGGACTTGGCAGGAAGCACGTGCTTGAGCTCTGGATTAATTCCCTAATCTTGTATTATTGACGCCGGGAGTGGTTCCAAAACAGAGTGCACCCATCTGCTAGCTCCCTGGCACCAAGTGAATGTGATGTATAAAATTCCTAAAGTCCCAACTTCCCCCAGTATTTTTTGGCAATAAAAACAGAGGCCTCTGCTTGATCTATTTATCTCAAGAGAATCTGCCAGAGCAAGCTCTTGGTGAAAGCAGTTTCAGTTCATATCTCAACTTTGAATTTTTGTCCTTTGCACTAAATGCTCGGAAAGCAATAAAAAGATTTAGTACTCTCCAACCGGGTGACATCCTAGTTTGTAAATGGTTCTCGGAATTTCCAGCCACTCGACTGTAATAGTTTTTTCCGTGTGTCGTGCGTCAAGTAGTATTTTGGTCTTTTGTTGCTGGAAACGAATGGAGTGCAAATATAAGGGACCAGAGCCAGAGCAAACCAGGCCAGGCGTCAACTTATGCAAGTGACATGACTTGTCTGGTGAGACGCAGATAGTCTCGTCGGACGAAAACGACAGGGCTGAATTATTAATAAACGAAGTTGAATGCTGTCAGCAGTGCCTAGTGAATAGTGTAATATTGAAAATTGTACCCAAATTGTGCGAAAATAGAAATAGCCCAATTTCCTCAGCTCAACAGCATTTAATAATTCCATTCAACTAAGCATTTCTCCTATAGTTAAGCTGGCGTACTCCATATACGTTAACACGCTACCGTAAGGAAGATTCCGGCTTTGAATGAATATCTGATTATCTTACCGAGGACGACGATGGTGCCTGGAATTGCGTAGACGACGATGAAGCAGAATGTTCCAAAAGTCTTCTTTGACAAGCTATCGGGCCATATCTGAAAATAAATACAAATATGATTACCGTTTTGAATTTAGGCTTTTACGTTGAATGATTGGAAGAGCTGAAACGAACTATATACGAAAAAATACTTCATTATGCAGTCGTCATCATATTTCAAAAGGGACGAAGAACAAATTCTTCATTAGGAAGCAGGAGAACTGTCAGAGCATTCATATTTAAGGATAGACAGGCCAAAGGTTAGAAAACCGTCGTCATCATTATTTGTACAGAAGTAAAATGAACAAGTTTGAAAGTCATTTAAGGCTCAGATAGCGAAGCCCATAACTTTGACAAACCTCAACGGATTTTGACAAATGAAGGCATTTTAGAAAGAGCATGAACAAGTGCATAAGGTAAGCATTTGTATTTTGAAAATTCCGCTCCATAAAAAGATGCCGGCCAAAAGGAAATTTTAAAGTCCGATAGCTCTGGACATATTTTGAATTTAGCTAAAACCGATGTATACTGAATTCAGCAAGCGCTGCAGATTCTAAAAAGCTCTTAATCGGTCACTTAGCTTAAAAAATGACAAAGTTGTCGATTTTACAGTAAACCCTGTTTTTCACCAGTTTTGGTTTACTCGAACTCGGCTCTGCGGCCGAGACACCAAACCATACCGTACTCGCCACCCCTACTGACTATTCAGCTCCAAAGCGTACTCTTTGCCAAATTTGTTTCGCATGCATACTAGAAATACGGGTGGCGCCCCCATAGCGGCCTAGATTCCCACTGTCACCCTGCTACGCGAATCTTAACGCTTTTCAACTCCCTGTTTCGATCAACGTTAATATACTGTGCTTCGATATGGGATGGGGTTTAAAGTATTTACATTTGAAAATTTCAGAACTAGATTTTTGAAAAAAACTCTTTCTGTTCCCTAAAGTAGCTCCTGTCTGGTTCCTCAGGCTTGAGCTAGAATCAGCAAACAGTGAGATTTTCTTTCTAAAGCAAATAGTTAAAAATTATACTATTAGATAAGAAGTCTCTAGTCTACAAATGCTATGAAGCACTAAAGTTCACAGATAGCAATACATACAATTGGTACAAGGACCTTAAGACAATACTTACAAAACGGAATCTACAAACATTACTAGATTTGAAAACGAAGGGCTAGAATATAAAATAGCAATTAACGAAGTAAATATACAAATAGCTAGGGCACAAAGTCAAAGTGTTAGTATAGATATAGAAGCTATGATGAAGAGTAAATTACTGAACTTTTCCCCAAAAAAATAAAACACACATATTAAGGGAAAATTATCTAAGCCAAAACTGTACCTGGCAAGCTAAGCAATTAGTTATGCAATTAAAACTCGGTATATCACATTTAACATATAAGGGTAAAAAGATTGGTGAAAACAAATTAGAATTCATGTATAAAAATATGAATAGTCCAAAATGTGATCTATGTGGTAAGGAAGACGAAGACACTTTCCATTTGATGTTCCAGTGCCCACATTATGCTAGTAT
>JAQFYT010002615.1:0-12452 GCA_034694925.1 Ceratophysella denticulata
AAGCTCCATGTACACCAGATTCTTGTAAATTCATCCCGTACTCCTGTGAAAAGACGACATGGGTCCAATTAGAACCAGTTGTAAAACACACAGCGGTGAAAGGTGAAGAAGAATTACCTTGAGACCGATAGTCTGAACCCATTTTATTATTCGATCATTGGACCACACTAACAAGTCAGTGTTTTCATTTTCACAAGCCCGACGCCTGTCCTCCAACAGTTTTCGGTCATAATTCAGTCGTTTTAAGCACGCGATTCCGAACTGGAGACTATTCCTAGATGGAGAACCAGCCAGAGAAGAGACATACATTTTCAATCAACCAAATTACTCAACTAACATCGTTAAACTAAACAGTTGCTTGGGCCTCGCTTTGCGTCACGAGGGAGTTAAACAGAATTGTGTATGGAAGGAAACTCATTTGGTTTACGTACCTGTGCATGGCATCAACCATTTTCAGCTGAGTCCGAAGGTCTTTCTTGGTTAAATGATCCAACATTCGTGCATCCACAAGACATTCCATAAATGTTGTTCTGTATTGAGGTAACCCGAGTGACGGAAGCCAGTAGTTCCCAATCCACTCATGGTTCATGTCACCAAATGCTAAGTGACCTAATCTAGAGGCAGTGGGAGCAGATGGACTCGTGAGTGACACCATTTCCTGGATAGCTAGTCGTAACTTCAGCCGATGTAATGGATTACTAAAAGGAACAGAAGAAGAGCTTGAACATCCACTTCCTCGCCCAGAGTGGCAATTGAGGTCAGAAAACGGGGTTTACCTAATTCCGATTTCACGCTGGATCTCAGTATCACTGAGGGCACTCATGATAGCTCCAGACTTGACGTTGGCTCGACAGGCCGCCACGTACCAAGCCGGCATTCCAACCCACTGCTCCAGCCAGGCGTCTATTGTCGGACCGTTCCAGAGCGCAAACGGAGTTCCCGCCTTCATGGCTTCAGAAAGTAACTTAGTCTTACGCTTCTTTCTCCTATCAAAGTCCGCCTTGGCGGTGAGGGGAATGGGGTTCAGGGACTGCACGGAAGGGAGGCTACTCGAACTCAGCACGGGGGTTGGCATGGACTCACTCGCGATTGAGCCCTCGCTCTCGAACCCACCCTGATCGTACATCATGGCGTCCTTCCCTTTGGCCTGCAGAAAACCACCAAGTTCGTTATGATATTTATGACCCGCACTAAAGATCATTGTAATTCTCCCGACTCCCTTAGGAGATCGTGGAAGGGATTAAAAGTTCTTAGTCTTAATCCCGATTTAGACATTGGGAAGAGAAAGTGGGGCTCACCTTTTCCTTTTTACTGAAGAGGCGTCCCAGAGAAGACTTAATCCCTTTTTTCTTGGCAGCAGCCATGGCGGCCGCCGTTACGGGCAGGCCTCCGAGCGAAGAACGATCTTGAAGACTACCGTACTGGGCATGGTGCATGTGCTGAGCCTGCATGTTCTCGTGAGTCATGTAGTTACCCGACGCAGAGCTAGGCACCCTTCGAAGTTCTTCTGTACTCTGTCCGTAAGCTGGACCGGAAGTGTTTGGCATAAGCCTGAGAGATCGGGGAGTCGGTGGACTAGCCTCGGGCTTCATTCCCATTGCGAGTCCCATATCGGGCATTGTGAGGTTGCTCTGATGATACATTTGTGATGGGCCGACGGACTCACTCATCTGCGGCGACGAGTAGAAATTAGCTGGAGAGAGGGAGGCAGGAACCTGGGAAATTCCAATTAAAACATTAAACAAGGTAGACAGACATGCCGTACTCTGTTGTGGAGGCTGGCTGGAGAGGAGGAAAAGCTTAATGAGCTCCGGGCTCACTCACCGTATGAAATTTATGTAAATAGTCCCTTTGGGGTGAGGGATTGGATCTGGGGGTAGATCGCCCGCTGAGCGGAGGAGACGGTGGACGATCCAATCCTCGACCGCCCATCTCAAGGCTCCTGCCACTTAGCGGAGGGGACATGGCTCTGTCGTACATTCCGCGCCGCGACAGGAGATTGACATGGTCGATAGACCCCACGCGAGACTCGAGCTGCTCTGCTCGGATCTCTGTATTTTGCTTCTCTTCTTGAATTAATCGAATTTCATTATTAATCGCATCCAGTTGTTCTTGGAGCATGAGAGCCAAGGTTTGGGCATCCGTTTGTTGTGATGGGGACAACACATCAGCCACAGAGAAGATACTCTCCGAGTCATCCCCTTCCGCATCGCTCAGGTCAAATGCCTGCTGTACGTTAGCCAGAACCTGTGCCTGCTCAACCACGTCCCACTCAGCATCAACCTGTACATTCCAGAAACAATGATTGGATTGATTAGTTACGTTTTGTTTCAAATTCATCGGGGACATACTTGCAATGCCTGAAGTGAGCGCTAAGTGGTTACAAAACAGGCAATATTGTTTAAGCATTATACATTTCGCACCTTAGAATCATCGTCAAGCCGACGGTTGGCAAGACGCCTTGGCAGTGAGTGCGTATCAAAGCTAGAATGACTACTGGTACGTACAAAGGCGTTGTCAGCCGGAGTGGGACTTAGGCTTCTCGTCAACGCTTCAGTTTGCTGAATATTGTACGCAATTTCCTGCTGATACAGTTGACGTTTTAGGCTCTCTACCTCGAGTCTTGCTTTGGTCACTTCTTTCATGAGCTCAGCCTATAAAGCAAGAAATAAGGGATTAAATGTGCAATAAATGTTTCTGTATTCTCTTCTCTTTTGAATATACTCTTGAGCATAAGAAATTTTGAATAATAACAATAAGGTGAATGACTTACTTTTTCAGTCTGCATTTCTTCCAGGAACTTACGAGTTTTGTCAAGCTCTTGTGTGAGAGCGTTCTTGTCCTCCAGAGAATGCATTCTCTCTTGTAAATGAACCTGGAGCCGCTCATTGGACTCTGCCAGGAGCTTGTCAACTGTTGCTGAGAGTCGAGAATTGTGGTCTTCGTTGACTCGTGACCTTTGGTTAAGTCGAACTAATTCCGTGTTCTTTTCCTCGAGCTGGGCCTCTAATCGAGCGATTCTTTCCTCTGCTGATCCGTGTCTTTCTTGGGCCTAGAGTTCAAACCAAAGCTCAACGTCAGAACGTCAGTCAGGATCTCATTTCAAGAGCAATTTAGGTTCCTCTCATATCCAGAGCCGAGGAATTGAACGAGACAATAGGTTCGGACAACATTCATGAAATATTAATAGGAGCAAAGAAAAACCATACTTGTGTCAAGGCTTGAAGCCTCTGCTTCAGCTCCTCCTCCATGTCAGGCATCTTGGAAAACTGGGCCAGTTTTTGGTCCGAGAGTTCTAATTTCTCATGAATGGCACGTGTTTTTTCTTCCTGGAGCTTGAACTGGGCATCTCTGTGCTGGAGCTCCTGCTCCAACTTCTCATTCAAGTCATGCAGACCCGTCGACTCACGCTGAGCGTTCAGATATCTCTTCTCCAACGTCGCAATTCGCTCCTCCTGAAACCAAGGGAATGGACAATCAGTATAGTCTCGACTCTCGACTCGACCAAGTAACCCTACCAAACCCTACGTTATGGGCAAATTCAGATATCCAACCCGGCGTGTCACCATTGTATTCCCTCCATTGCTCACCCCTTGCTCTCGATCCAAGTCGGAAATAAATAAATACCAACTAGAACCGGCTAGAGGCAAGTTCTCCTCTCTCGTCTCAATTATGTAAACGCCTTTTCCTGCCCTCACACCCGGGATTAATAATCAATGACCTCAGCTCCAACCTGTCTATTTAAATTTCTTAGCATGGACCTGCCCGCGTCTTCCTGAGCGTAAGATGCATTTCCCAGAAATCCAAGCTGGTTCAATGAATCTGCCCAACTATGTTGGGATAGGATCTGTTGAAATGTAGGCGCAGTGAGATGATATTCAGACTTTCCATTCACCTCAGCTCTCCGGTATGCATGAAGAGAGAGAAGGTGCTAATTCAAAGTATTTTCTAGCTCTTTCTCCCAAACTGGGTCCTAAATCCAAAGTTATTTCTTCGGAGCTGCCTGTCAATTCAATTCCATTTAGGCCGTGAAGTGGGAGAGAGATGAGGATGAAGGAGATTGGGCGGGGAGGCTAATGGAGGCGACGGAGAACCGTGAGATAAAGCTCCTTTGATAAATTGGTAAAGATCTTTCTTCGATTTGGGAATTTCTTTACGCTCAGCTGAGAAATATTGTTTGGGATTTAGACTACATTATGGGAGGCCGGAAAGATGATAGGATCTACTTTCCGCCTCTTCCCCTCCTCATTTTAATACTCTTCTTCTCTGCCTGCACTCCTGAGGACGGAGCTCCTTCCCTTTGTAGATGGAGATAAAGCGACCGCATTATGAGGCTCTTCCTCAACTCGCCAAAGCCAGGAGGACGGAGGAAGAAATCAGAAGGGGACCTAATGTGCCCTCCACTCTCTCTCCAGAAAAATAATAATAAAAGAAAATCCCTCCGAGTCATTCCCGATCATCCTCAAATAACTTTTCCATCCTGGGAATCCTAGCATGCCAAATGGACTCCCGCACCTCATCCCACTTTCTCCCATGGAACCATCCCGGCCTACCTGCCATTCCCATCATACCCAAAACTCAGTCTCTCAACATTAAAAGTACCACGTTTTCTGGAAAATAAATTAGATGTATGATGTATGATCGTCGACGTACCTGATCGACTTTTTGAGCTTGATTCTCCCTTAAATCCCTCTGTAATTTGGCATTATTTTCTTGAGCTCGGGCCAGCTCTCTCTGAGACCTGCTCAAAGTTTCTTCAAGTTCTGATATCCGAGCACTGAGTTCACTCGATCTCCTTTGAACTCCATTTAGTTCTGAACCCTAATTTTTGTCAGAGGGAATAAAAATTAAAAACTTTACAATTAGTCCTTCAAAAACATACTAGACTAGCTCAACTTTAGACACATCAGCATCTAACTTAATACTAAAGGGAAAACATGCCCCTGTCCTGTAGCATTGGCGTAAAAGAGAATTACTTACCTGTTTCTCCAGTGCATTTTGTAAATCGGATATTTTGGAGAGATCTGCATCCACTTCCAGGGACCCATTGGATACTCTCTGTGTGAGAGAAGAGACTCATTAACTCACCCACAATCGTAAAAGTGAGCCAGGAAGTAAATTACGGATTCATTTAATTAAATTTATATGACATACTTTGGTTTGATTGAAAATATTACGACTCGAGTCGGTGCTATCCATGTCCCCATTCTCCTTCGTTTTCTCGGTGGCCCGATTCGTCTTGCACTGTTGCAACTGTTACAAGACAGAGAAAAAGCATTTTGAGTGATCAAGTAGGACACTCAACACTCAACGCCACTCACATCTTCCTCCTTCAAACTCAAGGAAATTCATGGGAGGAGAGGCGGAGAAAGTAACATAAAAACCCCCAATGTCGTTTCCTCGCATTGAAGGAGAAGAAATTGGTGGGCATGTTATGTGCGATCCGCGATCACATACTTTTTATAACCTGACGTCAACAAAGGGGAATATCCATGCCCTTGCGTGAGTTTAAAAAAGTAGAACATCACAGGATCGCCCATGACATGAGTACTAGGTAAACTGTGGATTGGAAATCCCGGAGCTTATACAGACATCTCTTTGTACTCTGGGCAAGTGTGCCCAAGGCTCCATTGACCACAGAAGGAAGGATGGAAGAAGAAGATTCAATGAGAATAAAAACCACTTTTAGTTCTTCCTTTATTCCGTCCTTATTGTCAAAGGAAAGGAAATCAATTGAGGGTTTTATGTACAGTGTACACGAGGGTGAGGAGCGGAGATGTGTCTGAGCTAATGGGATCAATAATGCAATTGAGCTCCAAGCTCCCAAACTCATTCCACCTCAGCTCCTCTCCCAACTACGGAACGGACGGACGGACGGTGATCATATGCTCAGCCCAGCTGCCCGCAACTCAAACACTCCACAACAACCCTGGCCTCTCTTTTCGGGGAAAATCAGAGGAAAGTTCTCCAACTTTCTCCATCATGTGGGATCCTCATTTACGAAAAGTGAGAACATTAATGACTTCCTGGGTCTCCAACTAACTCTGTCATGGGCTCGCATACATACATATGCAAATCTTCATGAATAGGAAGTTGGGGCGGGGTGTGGGAGTTTTTCCCTGATAGATTGAACTCTAATAACTGGTTTGTCAATTAAACTCAGTCAGTACTTTCGTATAAATTGCACTTATGATTCCTGTCGTTATTACAAGGACGCTCTCATAGCGCAACTTAAAGATTAACTTGCTAATATCAGTTGTGCTTGGGTAGAACAACGCGACAGAACGGGAGCATACCTAAAGGCCAATATCTTAAACCGCCTAAAACTTTAACATCCAAAACCTAAATAACCAATGACCTGAACATTCAAACCTAATCAGGAGTAGCCTAAACTAGTTAAGACTTCGTAACCGAAAAGGTACTTAGGATTTAAGTTTTGGCTACTAAGGCACTTAGCTGTTTGGGTTTTGTCTTTGGCTCTATGGGACATTGTACGTTTAGATTTTCGTTCTAATCTTTAATCACGTCGAAGCATCCCAAGCAGCGATTTGAATCAAATGCCTATTATCATATTGTATAGGCGGTGATCACGTTGATGTTGAAACACCACTGGTTAAAATACAAATTATAGATGTTCATTCAACGCGCGCTTGCCTGGTCAATTAATAGTTAATTCAGTTATTTACTTCAAGTAATCAGGGTCAACTTAAATGATGGAGCGAGTAATTTATAATTTAGAATCAGCATCTTTACGAGCCCATGGTATGCATTATGCATGGCGTGGCTAAGGATTAGGTAGTCGTACTACCTCCATTCACGATTCTATATAAATATATACTTACTGCAAATGGTTTTTGCTAAAATCTCTATCAAATTTCAAAGTTGAACATGAACAACGCAAAAAGTTTGAACGTATAACAGTTAGTCCTATATCAAGAGTCCCTTCAACTCCAGGAAATCTGACTCTAGAGATATTACTCCAAAGCCCAAAAATTAGGGATAATGCTTTAAGTGTGTCCCAAAAGTAAAACAGTAGTCCTTTTTTACGCCTTGAAATAACTGGTAAACTAGATGGAACATAGAATAAGCTAAGTTTTGTCGTTGTTGTTCCTGTGAGAAAGAAAGACGCTATGCTGAGTCAGAGTGAGTTGAGTGAAGTCAACTCAGCGGAACTGACATTGGACCTAAAGAAAAAGCCCAAAACAACAAGGAGCTTGACCATATTATTATTCAAGGCGGATAATGCTACTAGAAACTTTCTCTTTTCACCAAAACAAACTTTCTTTTTCCTAACTTTGTGGCAGTGGAAATTGGGGTTCGTTCTCATCTCCTCCCTTGTATCTCTCCACTACTGTCCACGAGAAGGAGACAGAGAGTTGGGAGTTGGGACAAATGAATTTGTAATAAAGCATAGCACACAAAACAAAGCTGCGTAAAAATATATCTTGAAGGAAGCATAACGACTAGGGCCATACATCTCACAATGTATGGATTAATACACAAAGTCAATAACACTGACCGGCGGCGATGCTCCTTCGCTGCGTGGTTGTTTCTTCGAGTTGCTATATGCGCTATGTTTTGTCTCAACATCGGGGTAAATACTAGAAATAGGCAACGAACGGAGTAAATAAATAGATACCAGAGTCGGAGTTCTAGCTAGGTAACTCCCTTTATCATTTAAAAAAAAAAGCGAAGGCTAGTGAGAACCAAAAAGATTCCTCCCTTCAACCCCACATAATTAATAACAGGACGTGGCAAAACTTTTCTCATAAGTTTATATCTCATTTGAATATCTTTTTAATACGAAAAGAGGCTCCAACCTGGAGAGGTGGAATGTGAGAGAGAAAAGTAAGTAACTAAATATCTCTGGTTTCCGCCAGTCAGATCGAAGGAAGTTCTAACTAGATTCTAATATAATTTCCCCCAAGAAAGTCAACCGCGGCAGAAACCATAGTCTCATTCACTCCACAGTGGTTGAGAAGCCTAATAATAACAGATCCTCGCACTTCTGGAACGTGGCGCGGGTTCTATTCTATATGTTTCTTTTCTGCTATTGGTTACCGACTTATCTAATATAGTTAGTTTACCGCTAACCTAATATTTTTATAACCATTGGCGGATAACGGGATAACATAATTTGGCCCAAAAACGTGAGCCTCAGTTCAAACAAACCTCCACCAGGTTTGTGGACTTTCCGTTTTTTATATTCCGTAGTATGTCAGATGTTGTATTTCATCAGCTTATTAATTGAGTATTGAGTCCTCTTCGAGTTAGTAGAAGTAGAAACTAAGTGAAGTGACCATGCTGATTGATTACATGGGCGCTATTATTTTGATGACGAACACTTAACACTTGTAAGATAGCGATATCACTGGTTGGAATCAAATGTACTTCTGCACCTGGCTGTTGCGGTTAGCAAGCAGGTAACCCGCGCTTTCGAAGCTCCAACAGTTAAAGAAATAGTCTTATCCGTCGTATCCATGTTCTAAAACCTTAGGTATTACTATTCTATTACCACCAAGCCAAATTGAATGACTCGGCAAAAAATCATTGCTCCAAAAACAAAGAAACAAAACACAGCAATCACAAATACACGGTTTGTGTGACCCAATTATTTGGATACATTAGGTTTAAATAATCTCACCTAACAACATACTGTAAGATAAACTAATCTATGATCTATGTATTTTGTCAGCTTTGTTTTGGCGTTGTTTCATTGGGACAACCAATCATATAACGAAAACCGGGGAATGCCATACCTCATCTTTAGACTGCGAGAGTTCATCTTCTAATTGGGAGACACGTTCGAGTGCGACTCTTAAACGTTCCCGAACCTGTGGAATAAAAAAAGATGGCAATTAAGAATTGGAGTAGACCAAGAGTCCTTGGTAATTGAGTGAGACACTTCCGGGGCAGAAGGAGAAGTCCGTCAAGTTGGGATTGGGATGATAAAATAAAGTCGGAGAGGAAATTGGTGAAATAGAGACATATCACATATATCTTGAAAAGAAACAAAGTTCAGAGGCGACATGGAGATATTTAGACGAGAAAGTACCGTTTTCCCTAGTTCCCAATGTTTACTCTCAACTCAACAGTTTCCTGCCCACTTCCTCTCGAAGAGACAGGGCAATTGGAATTGGTCTCCACAATGCTCTCTGCTCGCCTACTCTCAAGTGGTCCGGGAGACGCACAAAGTCAACCAAACCGGACTCTCTGTTTCCTGTCGTGTAAAACCAATCTGACACACGGAGGTCCACGGACAACAACAATGAGGCTCTTCTTTCTGACGCCTTTTCCCGAGACATCCGAGATCAATGCCAACAGTAAACAGTCGACTATCACTATCAATAAGATACAATCAACATCTATTTATACTGCCGATCGCGAGCCAACCAATTAGTTTCTTTCTTCAGAAAAGCTCTTGTGTTGTAGCCATAGAGGTATGAAGGTAGTTATTAGTATTCTAATACTAATAATACTTTCATGCCTCTATGGTTGTAGCCAAGCCTGTAGCTTTGCAACGGCTGTTTCAATTGAACAACTTTCGTATGCCCAAATACCAGGAGCCTACCTAAACGACCAAAATCCTAAACCGCCTAAAAACGTGAATAGCCCATACCTAAATATCCAACGGCCTAAAATCTAAAAGCAGTACAGCCAAAACAAAGAGCCTATAATACTAACAAACGACATAGAACGACTGTAGAATACAAACTAACGGTCAAAACCTAGATTATTTTAGACTCCGTCACCGAAAAGGTACTTGTGCGATTTAAGTTTTGGCTATTCTAGGTACTCCCCTATTTAGCGCGTTGTTGGTTGGACGCTTCGGTTTTGGCTGTTCAGATGTTGGATCTTTAGGCTGTATAAGTCATTCGAAGTTTAGGTTTTGACTCTTTTGCTCTATTGGCTGTTCATGAGCCTTTTCCGTTACGACGCGGAAGTGACTTGTACACTGCTCATCTCGTCAGTGCTGCAACAGCTCGAGTGAGTCTCACCATCTTCAAACTAATATTAATGAACTAAGAGGATAGAAATTAAGGAGTGTTCTTCATATAGCTGGACTCCTGTCTTGGCTATAGAAGAGAAGACGCTTGACAAATACAGAAATCAGCGGGACGTGACATTTCAAATAACTCAGAGGAAGGCGGCAGACGAAGAGCAGAGTTAATTTAAAGTTAGTGTTCCTTGCTTCCTAATTGAGTTCCACGTTCCCGTTTAGAATAGCAGGGTGGGACAAGAAGCTTACTTAATAGTCAAGCCTCAAGCCTCTTTTCTTACATTGCTACAGATGCAATACAAGCTCAAATACAAAAGCTGAAACCCAAGTACTAGAGCCTGGCCCAGAATTTACTATCCTGCATAAACACTCTTGATTTTAACCTCTCCTATTTTCGCAAGTAGCCCAGCAACAATCGCCTTCCTCACGTCACATTTCTGGTAGAACAGAGTTGAAGTTGTTGGTGAGGAATACGTTGTTTCTAAGGAGGTGGATTAGAAGAGCAGATTATGAATTACTTGTCAAGTAGCGACACATAATGCGAACTTCCAGTAGTTGAGAAAGTCCGAGGAGAGCTGACTTGAGAGCAGGGCACTATGGAAAGCGGACGGACAGGAAGACTCCTGAAGAAATGACCTTAATCTCCGTTTGAAAAGACAACCAGTGTAAACCCCTGCATTTTTCTCCTGCTCTACTTTCTTTTATAACAAGATTCTTTTCTAAAAAAAAACATAGGAGCAAATCCTAATAGTTCCCTCCTTCCCCTTCCGGCCTCTCCAGGTTTTTTCCGAAGAAGCCCCAGAGTAAACCAAGAATTAGAGCGTATTTCGAATTCCCAAAAGAACTAAGATTACGATCGGCTAGTTTTTCAATTTCTATGGATTCTATTCCAGAGTAAAGCCTTATAAATTCGATCAGGGATCCCATGAAAAAAATCTAAGCTGATGAAACTCAGAGTAATCAATACAATCCAGGAGGCGGGGTTCGTCAGCTCCACAGCCCCGGTCTCACTTGAGTACCGGAATAATTTTTTGGAAAGGAAGTGCAAATATTACAGGTTTTACGTTTTAGCCTAGCTCAGGTGGGTGAAGTCTCCTTCAACTTTCTCCCTATCAAAAAAGAAAAACAAAACCTCTCAACTTTTATAAGGTTAGTTGGCTCGGTGTTCGGTCTCTGAAGAAATGTTTCATTCTCTCAGTCATAGCTCTGTTCTCAAGGGACTCGGCCTGGAAGGCAGAGAGACACGTAGGTACATACACATACATACTCGGCCAGGAGTCCGCCGGAAGGAGAGCATTGATGTCAGGAAAAATCTCAAAGTTGAATTTTTAGAGAATGGGGACTAGAGGCTTTCAAGGCTGAAGACAAATGGACGCTTATCCGCTCTCCTTTCCCTGCACCACCGCCCACCTCCCTCCAGTCAAAGGCCTGGCATTACACCTCCTTTCCCAGCTAACTTTATTACATCCTTTTACTCAGTACTCCGTCTAAAAGTCTTTTCACTAAGTTCTGAGGACGATGGAGGAGGGGAGAGGATGAGGAGTGAAAATGTGAGAGTGGTCCTTGGGTCTCCCGAAAAATGAATGAGGCTTCAGGGACTCGTTTGCTCAAGCTGACTAAAAGTAGCCGGCAAGAAAAAAAAAGTGGTGGGAAATATGAGGCTTTCTCCACTCTTAACTTAACTTGTCCATACTTAGTTGGATAGAGTAGAGCGGACTTTCTCCACTTTCACCCATGAGTCGAGACGGAAGATAGTAAATGCAAAATTCCGAGTTGTCCTTGTCATGCCAAGCCAGTTTTCATTTTGGAGGATTTTTGGCTGGAGGGATAATATGGCCTTCGAAATTGGTCATATCACGGAGGTCTTGAGTCGGACATTACCATCAAATACACCTTTGAAGAAGGAGCCCGACCTCTGGTGTAATGGAAGGGCTCTGTAGTTCAAAGGCCGAACTCAAGCGCCTGGGGTTCAATACTTGGAGATGAGATGAGTTTGAGAATGTGATGGGATCAGGTAGAAGGCTGCTGGAGTGTCGCTTCTAACTTGTTTCTCCAGCCCGTTCTTCCATAAGCCTTTTTCAATTTCCTCATCTACCTCCCACTACTTCCTTCCCAAAAGGAAGGTCTATATTTTTCTCTTACTCTATCATTACTGTTCTCTTCATTCCCAACACTTTCGGATATGATTCAAAATCCCATTCCACTCACTGCCACTCCGTCCATCTACCTTCAAAAGCTTCCCTCGCATTGGAATGGAATATCACGGGACCAGAGAAGGCAGAAGTACCATGCAGATACAGAGTACATTATATGCCAAGCCTCTTGTGAGCTGGGCTTCATTATGCACAAGTTGTAAAATTAAATGATCGGAGATCCTATTCCCTCCGTACGAATTAGAGACTGGAGCAAATAAATAACAGAGGTCCACACGGCTTCCTGAATTGGATCATCA
>JAQFYT010002616.1:0-12446 GCA_034694925.1 Ceratophysella denticulata
TTACAATTGTAAATCCTCCGTTACTTCAATTTCTAATTCAACTATGGGCAGAGATACGTTGGAATTACTTTACGATTACAAAGGTATATAATACTAGATTCTTAATTATTTAATTCCTTGACTTACCTCCTTTTTCGGAAGAAGTCCCAACTTCTAAGCCCTAAATAGGTTAAGAGGGTTTACACACTTGGGGTCGTATTCTATTTAAGTAAAATGATATAAAATAATAAAATTGTAGTTTCTGCATTCTTCCCTTTTTGCAAAAGGAGGTTTACGTAGTAGTAAATACTATACATGTAAGTTTGGGACAATTCAATATGAATATAGCTGTTAAACATAATATAGGAACACAAAAAGTGTGAAAAAATAAATTAGACTCATAAACTCACTAGGTACACAAACTATTATGGTATTTTTTTTACGATCAATCAAACCTCAAACATACTGTATGCTTTCGTTCAATTAAAAACTGCATCATTCTCAAAGACTGGAGACTTACTCTGTAGGTACCTGTGTGTGTGGTACAAATTATGGAAGAGTGTTATCCTCCCATCTTTAAATCCTCAGATCACAAAAAAGCCCATACTGCATTATAAGTATAAAATATTGAAAATAAAAGAAGTAGTAATTTGATTTTACAATTAGGGATTTTTCTCTAAGCTCATGATACAGTATCACAGTCTTGACAATGATTGGGTTTTTAATTTTCAAACTCAGCACATATCTTTTGAATTAATTCTTTGTCGTTTTTTTAAGTTTGTTCGTTTGGGCAGAGTTACCCAATCATATCCAATCAAATAACTACACTAAATGATATTCTAGACACTAAAATAATGAAAACTGAGAGCTTAAGTCGTAATAATTATAGTTTGTACATTGAACATATAAATATTTAGGACAGGGATTGATTGGGTGACACTTACAAACAGTGTCTGCTTTTTCGCTCCGGGATTTAAATAAATACAAATAGGGATTTCCACTCAGGATCGTTTGGATTGACGCAATTTTAGTAAGCAATCATCCTCCAGACATCATTCACGTATTTGGTAAGACCTAATTAAATCTTAAGTAATTGTTAGGATTTGTTTGTGAGGAGTAAATGCTGACTAGACAAATGTAGAGATTGCTCTTCACAGACTCTCACTCAGTTAACCGACAAAAAACAGAAATACCTTACTATATATACCTTACTATATATTCATGCCATCTTCCTATTGTCTTAATTAATTTTAAATCGTACAGTAGGAAATACTTTGTGAGTCCACGCCTTCCGCCTTGAACTTAAGTAGGTATGTATTTAATTTGGTAGAGTGGTAAGGTAAAAGGTTCTACTTATATTTATTATAAAAAAATATGGGTGTACATACGTATCTAGACTACAACCTAAGAATGAGTTCTAGAAAAGAGTGGGCAGTGAGGGTTCAGTCGGGGTCCCGTGTCAGGGGGCGGGTCTGGAGTCCAGTCACCTCTGACCCCCTGAGCCACGGCACACTGTGTGAGGAGAGGGCGAGAAAATGTAAAAAATAAAAAGTGGGTTTACACTAATAAACAGCAAGCGTTGACTTGTACCTTGGACACAGTCTTGGTTCAACGAGGAGATTCCACAAAATTCAGACTCTTTAAGTAGGAGCTCGTTATTCAAGAAAGGAGAGAGAGTTGACGAAAACGAAATAAAAATATACGCCAGCGAAAGTAAAAATTAGGCAGACCAGAGCACTTCGGAGGATATTTTTTAAAGGACTGCTGAGGTAGGTATACAATGGGTAAAATTGGAGTATGTAGAGGTACATGTTTTGCTTATAAGACTCTTGCTGCACTCTTACTACCTACAATTACGGACTCATTTTATGTCAATGGTCAATTCCTAATTTTTATACTGGCTTTTGGCTCTTCCTTCGGGGCTCGGACCTTAGGAGCAACTGCACTCCTCCACAATGGCATTGGAGAGAATGGTGACCTGGAGAATGTTCGTTCCGGGTACAGTGTGAAGAACGTCCAGGTCGGACAGTTTCGTTGGAGTGCAGCAGGGACGCGGAATCTCCTTCTTGCCCTTGTTCTGATGAAGTGTGTGCTGGAACATGGCGTGAGTGGAGGCGTAGGGAACTCTCCGGGCATTGCATCGCCCACTGCACATATTAGCATTGAATTCCTTCGGCTCAAGAATGAGATCTTTGATCTTGAGTTCCTCGAAGGAAACTTTCATTGGTTTTCGACAGCAGGTCTTTCCATGCCGGGTCTTGTCACAGTCCCGACTCCGGGAATTGTGATTTTCATAGTTACGGAGAGAAAGGGGTCCACCGTGGGCGGAGCGCTTCTTCCGCCGCTGACTCTGCTCTGTGAAGGTCTGATGAACGACACTCAAGCTCATTGGGATATTCGCGAGGTCACCGCGTTGACAGATGACGGTGACACCGTAGGGTTGGGCTGGGTTCTTCAGCTTCCGGGCTTCGGCGAGGAAACGAAGGAGGGAGGCTGTGATGTCACCATTCCGCTGAGAGTTGGGGGTATGGTCTGGGATGTGGCAGCCGCTTGGGAGATGTTCCAGAACAGCGCGTCGTAAACGGGACTTGGGCTCATCTGTGACTTCCACGTTGAACAGAAGCTGCTTTTGGTATTCCTCCTGACCGTTCTCAGAGAGGACTTTGGTGAGATTTTGATCTGAAATTAAGGGAATAACGAAATTAATTTGTGTGAAGCTTTTGTAGCCTACTGCAATTGGTATTTGAACGGGATAAGCTTCTCGCGTTGAATTGAAAATTGAAACCCGGGACTCGCAATTTAAGTCAAGCATGATTCTTGTGAGGAACTGCAAGCGTCACCACCCAGGAAAGGGGTGCAGGGGTGAAAAAATGTTGTTATTCTAAAATCAGAAATATGATCCTCCTGTTGACACCTGATTGAAATCTGCAATAATGAATCCTTCCTAACATGCAACCCCAGCACCGTCACCAGAGTCCAAATAAAGTGATTCGTCTTGTGTTTCGAGGCTTGGTGTCTCCTCTGTCTCTCCTGCCCTTCACTCTTAAATGCTTATTCCACATCCTTGTTCTCATCCGTAATACAATCCATTTCACCACATTATATTATATCATAGATCTTGTTTAATCTCTCAGCTCATCTCCTGTAACTTCATCAAGTTTGGGGACAAGACCTCAACACACAATACAACAATCTCTGCTGCCTTGTAGTTCTCAGTCAAAAACATAATAAGGACATAATTTCTACACTCTGATATCTGTTTTCTATATTACATTACCAGGCTCTCTGCACATTGAAATAAAGTCACTCGTTTCTCCGCCCTTGTTCCGTCAACCATGAGCGTGACTCTGTCGTTCGTCTGTCGTCATGTATATCTCCATATACGTCATCCCTGCATGTATGAGGCTATTGCCACCCAGAATATGAGAAGGGATCAGGAGAAAGTGGATCGGGTATCGGGTCGCTTTAAAAAAATATATGTACCTACCTTATAATATGCTGTACGGACGCACCGTGTAAATATCAGCTCTAACAGCTCACCTCTACTCCTATATGTACTCATATGTATTACGTAGACGCACGTTTTCCTGGAATCCGTCGTCAAAATCCCACTGTACTAGTTTTCTTGTCATTAAGCAAGATCCTGGAGAGGACTGGCTGGTCGATGACCAGAATACTTAATTTTTTGGCACATGGTTGAAGTGGTAACAGGTTGGTAGTGTAGGCAGGCGAGCAGGCATCATCCGCGGGGGAAACCCTTATTTTCTATACACAACCACCAACTGCCGCCATCTCACAAGGTATCTAGCTCCTTGAGTGACGCATCTCATTTACATCTCCACTTTTTGTAGTTCATGTTTTTATAGTCAATCAATTCATTCGGGGTCCCAGTCCAGGCCAGGTTGTATGAATACAATTTGGTATAACGCCCCTCCACGACTCCGCACGACAAGAGTCGTGAACCTAAGAATGCCCTCCTCACTAGTCATTTACTTATACAGACGTAGACAGATATGATGTAGATCTGAAAGCTTTGAGCGTACCGAACCGCGGGTTTTCCCTAAATTAAATTACTGGTTTTATTTGAAATTCGATCCTCATAACAAACTGAGTAGGTATTCATTAACTGGACAACTACTTCTATAGACTTGAATGTTTGCTTGCTAATTTTCAATACGCTCAATTTGCTAGTACTTACTTCCACCCGCCTATGCACTCTGTTTACATTTAGTACCTTAACTTTAAAACCATGATTTTAAAAAATAAACTACAGCCAAACTAATCAGTGAGTACCAATCCAAGAATAACACAAAGTCCTTGGCCGGGGAATTTTTATAGAAATGAGCCCTGCCTGTCAGTCCAGTTGTGAGTTGATAGTATGGTCGAGGCCATGGACTATATGCGATACTCTCGACGAAGTGAGGAATAATTAATAAATAATTATTACTGCTGGAAGTCCACTTCAGATAGATCTTAGCTCCACTTTAGTAGGTAGCTACATATACAGAGGCAGACGCTTTATCTGAAGTGGGAGTTTGAGATGTTGCAGCTTATGGGTTTCTTTTGCCTCTTCAAAGCCCATTTTGGACTCCAGAAGGGACAGGGAAATTGATACAAACTGGCTTCAAAAGCTTCCAATTGGAGCCAATGACAGTTAATCGAGCCGTGAGCAAAAAGGAATTTCTGTACTCATAAATCATCCTGAAACTAAGTCTAGTTAATGGTCTTTAGGACATATAATGAGTCTCATGTTTGAACTACAGTATTACGCAAATTACTAAATGCCTTCGCATCCATGTAATACGGGGATGTTCCAATAAACTAATGATTTCTGTATGGTGTAGTATTTCTGTAAATAGGTCCACATTGGATTACTGTATTTTAAATGGGATTTTCGAATTTAACAAAATGTATCTTCCAAAACACTAGGAACTCAGAAAATTATCAACAATTTAGCTAATGATACCATTTCTGTAAATCTATTACATGTCAATTAATAGTACCAAATAAATATCCTAATTGTCCAGCTCGTATTGGAAAATCCTAGTATTGGTAAAAACCATTCAGAAATGCCACTAATAAAATAACCTAGCCAGCCAATGACCGGAGAACATATTATTTGACTTTGAAATTTAACTATACTGCATGGATTAATTTAGTGTTAAATGAGTCATTTGAAGGTAATCTCCTACATACTGTGCCGTTGGTGTTGGTTGTATAACTGATAATTTGTTCCAAATACATAGTTTAAGTTGAAGGAGACAGTTAAGTTCATGGATATCTGCCACAATAAATCAGGCATATGCTTTGGACATTCCTTATAATTCCAACCTCCCGTGATGATGTGCCTCTTCATCAGAATGATAATTAAAAGTCAGACTCGACCTTATAATATTATCCCCTGCTAGCCCCATGTCAAATCATAAAAGCCCTCACCCATGGCTTCCCTTGCCTTCCATTACTGTATCAACTTTCTCACTCTCTGATTTGAACCAAAGAAAAGTCCAAGTCCGGCTTCATGAACCAAAGGTTTAAAAAAACGATAATCTTGGAATGTGCTAAAATAGGTTGGCTGTTGACTCGTTCGTTGAATAAGGTACATAGGCGTTTCGCCTTTCGAAATCGAAGTTGAAAGTGTTGAGCGTCAGTTCCGTCACGGCTTAGCACTTTTCTGCCTCTATGAATCTCTCGCCATGATGTGTACAATTATGACAATCTAAGGCTGAACTCTGGCCTGCAGGAATCATACAACAATATTATACTAAACCCCCTCTGCGGCACACGTAACACATCGGTAATCCCACGTCATTGCATCTTTAATTTCCCTAAAATCTCTCATGCTTCACGAGACTCCCGGATCCCTTTCGATTTCAACACTTGAAGCTTCTTCACCTTATCTTATTAGCATGTATTAGCATACGAGAACGTAACGTACCTGTTCCAATGTTCTCAAAACCCTGGATAATTCTAACAGCATCTCTTCGGCGTTCCTGCGGCCCAACATAGCCGCCGACTCTTTGCTGCTCCCGTCTGCGCTGTACGACGTTCATGTATTCTGCATAAGCTCGGGCGTATTCTGCCGCACTGATGTTCGCCTGGAAGTAGAAACAAAATTATCAGGTATATTAATTACGTCCATTAATTGATTACGCAATTGCCCAGCTGTTCAATTTCAAGAAGAGCAGACAGGATAGCACATATGGGCTGCGGATTCCATTCTATCCCAATAAGTGGGAGGTCGGGAAACAACAATACTTTTTAGCAAAACCAAGCATCCAGCCTGTCTAATGATATGAACATGGGTAGGTGCATTTCTGACTTTGTACATAGGAAACCTACTGCTCAAGTATTTTAACACAAGACAAAAGACAACCGGTCGAGTTTATTATTTTATTACCCTGTTGGAGAAACGTGGATTGTGGATTATTGAGTTGTTTACTTGGTGTACTACCTGGTTGAAAACAAGAGCATGCATCTTGGCAAGGTAGTACTGACGGCGTCAAAATTAAGCATTTTTTCAGGCAAATCTAGAATTCGCGTCACTTGCTCAACCTGATGAAGATCTACCTTTCAGGTAATATGCTTTTTGGAATACCAAAACTAGCAGGTGATTACTCGGAAATCTTTTATGGAAGCCAGATAATCCTAAGTGATTGGGTACCCTTGCCCAAGTGTAAAAAATGATTTTCTCTTGCGGGGTTATTGCTGAGGTCAGGTTAATATTGTTCCGCAATATTTCAGTAATTACTGAATATGATGCAAGTCGACCGACGGTGATGGCGAGCTCAGACCTTGAGTCAGTGCTAAAGATTAATCTACTAGGTATGTTCCTGTGCAATGCATACAATATTACGATACCTATCGGAATTTTCGGTGAGGTACTTCTCTACCTTGCCAAACAGGAACTTTGAAAATCATTAAACTTTTGTAATTACCCACTAAAGTGTAACCGTGGAGCGTGTTGGGTTGATCGTAATAAGTCGTAAATGATTTATATTTCTGAGGCTGTGGTGGAGATAAGCAATAGCACGCAATAATCCTAAGTTGCGACAAGGCGTTGCGAACGAGCTCACGCACACGCACAATCTATTACAACGTCATTCCAGGCACATTCGTTAAATGTTTCTGTTGAACATTGGACAGCAGGAAACTGAATTTCACCGTATTTCCAAAAGTCGGACCACTCTAGTATTATCATAAATTTAAAAAGACCCAGATCATTTGTACACGGAAAGTACCTATCAGCAAATAAAATTCAGATATACATGCACGGCCGTGCATATAAATTAAAGTTCCAAATTAAATTTTATGTCAATTTCAAGTCATTATTTAATAAAACACTAACTTATTAATGAGATTACAAACATCGCTAAACATGTAAATTGTAAATAAAAGGCCCGTGATATTAATATCTGAACTGAACTTGACACGTGGTGTGTGCTAGTAAAACAAATATTTCTGCCCATCATGGTTTATTGGCTCGGAGCTATAAAGATAGCAGTTGTCTGGGGCCTATTGTATCTGTATTTATAAAAAGTAAATAGAATGGGAATGTATGAGTCTGTATGCTTGGCATACAACTTTTTTCTGGACTCTATATTCTGCCACTAATGACATAATTCTATGAATTTGCATCAAATGGCCTCTTCGGTCGTAGTCTACCAAGATCCCCATTTTTTGTATGTGTTGTGTCGTGTTCTCATCCATTCATTTCCAGTTTCAAACCACGACACGACAAGCCTGGATCTGAATAAAATACTCTACTGTATTCCAGCCTGTTGCCCTTGCGTGTAGCTCCGTAATTAGAACCAATCTGGATTTCTAAGAATAAGTCAGGGAATCAGCATAGGGATCTCATTTCCAGCCGTTACAATACCTAATAATAAAAATATACATGCGTGACCATAGTAGAGTAAGATCTACTAACACCGACAATATCTGGTATTCTCTCATTGATACATGGAACGGGGTGTATTACCACTTTCCGCGTACGCTAAAGTAACAAGCTCTTAGTGAAAAAATAGGTTCAAAAGTCCAAGTGGAAGTCGATAAAACTTTGGAATATTTAACTAAACGATTCCTGACTGATCTGGGCCACGTTATTTACGAATGCGTTTGGGTTAATTCTGCATTTGGACAGATGAGGAGTCAGTCTTGGGTTTCCCAATTTATTCCCATAGCCACCCCCGCCCTTGCACCAGTCGTCCGTGAGCCTGTCATAAAATGTGAACGAACACTCCGATATAGCTAATGGATCAATTACCACGGCTCTTAATTGGCCCTTCAGAGAAAAACACGTAGTAGGTACGTAGTATGTATTCGCAAAAACATAAAAGCGTACCGGCGACACTCTTCCTCTTGTTTTTTTTTCTACAGTCACCAGCCTGGAAGTGTATCATGGCTTTCCAAACAAACGCATGATGATATCAATCCTATTCCCATCCCAAAAAACAGGCGCCTGACCCATTCATACGCCAACTTTTGCATAATAGAGTAGGCCGATGCATAATGTTAATGTTAATTGGGAGTTGCCTTTGGCTCAGCAGTAACTTCTTGTTCCATTGTCAACCGCATAAAAGAAGAGTCAGAAAACAATGATCTGGGGAAGCCGAGATGTCCAGAAATGGACATGTGGCTAATTTTAGCCCTTCCCATGGGAATCGTACAGGAAATCCCTAAAGAACATCTTTTGCCGCATTTCATTAACTCGTTAGTCACAGTCTAGTCTCAGAGGCTTTGTTGACGTGTGTTCAATGACTTCGATCACTCATGTAATTCATTTCTTTGGACTGGCGAGGGCTGCGGAGAGTCGAAATGACAATAGAATTTATTTGTAACATGAGCCTCCAACTGACCATTTGTGGCGCTGTAGGTATTTCCCATTATTATACTTAGTAGATACGAGGGAGAGACTCATCATGATGACTAGACTAAAGAATGCATACTTACTCTACGTTTGCTCAACAACATGCTTACATGCACGAGTGCACATAATACAGTAGCCCAAGTAGCAAGTTCCATTTCCATCTGACGTCTCTTCCACTTCATTTTAATAGGGAAGGGATTTTATTACCAATTTTTTCTCTTCTTCATGAAGTCACAAGGAAATATGAAATCTTCTCTGGCTACTGTTTTGTTTACTTTTAATGACTTGGGTGCTCCTTGAACGAACAATGATTCGTTTCCTGTGGGGACTCTGCATATGCAGATCCCAGGGTTTGGCGTTGGGATTGCATATGCCAAGTTGACAAGTGACAGGTAAGATCTATCTACCAATCCATCTCCGAGGAGTGTTGGGCAAGAAAGGTGAATAAAAAGCCTTCCAAAGCTGCAGCAGTCCCGAGAACTAACTGAGCACCAGATATGCTAACGAGGAGAATCAAGTCAAGAGCCTCACCAGCTCTATGGAATCAGATGAAGAGCTAGAAAGACAAATAAGCGACGAAACCAAATTTTTTTTGTATCTGTAGGTATTCCCGTAATAACAAGGCAGAGAGCAGAAATACTCAAGCCTGCCTGTCACATAAAGTGAGGTGACAGAGTGGAAAGATGGGTTTGGTTCGTCTTGAAGCCAATAAAATGTCCCTGGCTGTCTTCAGAATAAGACAAATACAATTAATTCCTGGGATAACTTAAGGCCGTAGGGGAATGGGACTGTGGGGACAGGGACAGTGTCTCTGATTCAGAATAGGAATGCCCGTGATTTTCCATCGTATAATATTCAAAAATAAAATCAAATGGTATTTGATCCAGTTGCCAGTTAGTTCCGACACTGTGTGAGTGAGTACCGTATTTAATGAACGTCGAGAACAATTGCCCAGAAACTTGATTGGGATTCCCCTCAAAGAACCTAGTTTCACACTCATAATTCCAGCACTCCTTCAGTCACACACACGGCACATGTAACTATAATTAAATGGGAAAATTTTCCATGAATATGAGGAAACCTGGAATCAAATAACCACCAGAACCTGCTGCATGAATGACCAAACCGGACATGACCAACAGGTAAGGTCCGGGACCTGTTTACAAATACTACGTCAAAATGGAAAACCAGTAACCCAGCCGTTAGATGCGGACTCAAATTACAAAAATATTTATTTTTTATAATGGATAATATTATTGTCTGTCTGGTTGGGCCGTTGAACGCGAGAGGCTTTCAGGGATTTTGTATTTGACTCATTGCAATGGCACGCTTCTTATCTCTCTGGGCATCCCACCTGCCGCTGTTGCAGGCACCTAATTCTGCCTTGAGATGAGCATTACGGGAAACTGCATATCAACCCATTATTCCACCTGGTTCCGCCTCGGAACAATAACAATGGAAACTCACACCTCGGTGTTGATTTGTGACGTGAACCCCTCCACTGCCTCCGAGACGCTTAGATCATTCCTCGAGCGGTTCCGCCGTGGAAGAGATGAGCTCATGCTTATTTTATTTGTTCAATTTGTCTATTGTGAGGGTTTGAGATTAGAATCGGGGCGACTAATTAGGACTTTTCGTGGTGATCTATGCTAGCAGAGAGACTCAAGTGATGAGCGTTATGTCCACGCCCCCTTAAAATCCTAATGGTAATAGTGGGAGATAAGAAAAGAAATTCCCTCATCTCCTAATTAGTTCACGACACAGAGAACTACGCGTGACGACGGATGGAGTGACACCAGCACGTTTTTTTACGGAGCTGCCAATGGATCACCCTCCCTTGCTCTGGCATATGATCTACAGAGAATTCGCTGAAAACGATACTCTAGTCTAGTAGCACGACTGAAAGTTATCAATGCGATAAAGGAAGATTTCCGGAATCCGAAATCCAGTTCATTGTAAAAAAAAGGTTTTCATTGAAGTTCCTATTTTTTATTGCTTTTGCAAAATTACCTGGCTTTCGCTACCGAATTGTGGCGATACGCCTTACCTACTGACGAGACAACCTTTGACTTGGGAGACAAATGGGGCTCCAATGCTACAAATGGGGCACGGGAAACGGGCAACTCCGGTGTTCTAAATAAAAAAAAAGAAAACTATCTGCCACATGCCTGTTCTACATAAAGCCCTTGCCTTGTGACTCCTTGGAACATAAATCAAGGCTCATTCAGAAAACCTCATTAGGTAGTGCCTATGCCTATTGGAAAGTTCCGAAGATCATAACTCCTCCGTAAAAACCTCAATTCCCATGACACTGCCGGAGACAGTATCTGCTGGGAATACATATTTACACCGAGTCCCGAAAATAATTATGACACTTTTCAAAACTGAGGCACCATTCAACCTACTCTTTCGAACATAAAAAAAAGACGGGGGCTACTGTATGTATATTGCAGACGGGGTATATACTCAAGACTTTGGAATGCTGAGGAAGAAGAGCATCCACGCATTTTCTTTTTACAGGAAATGTTTACACACATGGCACGGCACCCACCTCAAGATCACAACACTACTATGTACTATCGGATTCAGTCCTCGTATTCCTTGATCAGCACTGGCAGAAAGGCTTGTGCAAATCTGTAACGAGACGTGGTGTGTGAGAATGCGTGGGAAACGACATTCCTCGGCACCACACACTGAAAACTAGAATTCACTCTCTTTGTCAAGCTAATTGTTTGTTTTATTTCAAGATGACCCGTATGTTTGTTTCTCTTACTCGGAATATACTAAAGGGATATATACTCCGTTTGGCAAATGCAGGAATATGGTATGACTATGACTGGACGCTAAATATTTATGGTAGTTCTTGGAAAATTATGGAATTGTTGTGTAGGCAAATTGGGATATTGGCACCTAAATAATAAAAGCTCCTAGCCACATTTATGGTTATGGTCTGCGGTGTGTACGGATATAAATAATCTAGCTGATTATGCTCAATTAAGGTCATACGCACTTTTGTCCTCTGAGTCGTAGGTACTCAATAATCACATTGCCTAACAATTAAATACAATCATGAAAACACACTACGGGAACAAGAATGGAAACACCACGGCGTCCAAGTGCAGTGACTTTTCAGAAGTTTGCCTTTACCAGGCCTCCTCTGGGCCATTCCGGCAATAAAGAAGACTGATTGTGAGATATATGAGTCAGAGAGACGGAAGAGAGAGGCAAATATGCGTAAAGTAATTACAAAATGTGTCAAGTTCGTTCCAAAGCCCCTGCACGAGGCTATTGACAGAAGGAGATCACACTGTGGGAAATCCTGAAGCCCCCATCTCAATTTGTGTAAAAAACTTGTTGATGCAATAGAGGGAAAATATTATGAGAGGAAACTTCAGGTATAGGTAAGATGGGCAGAACGTGAGTTGACTGGTTTTTGGAAGTGCATGTCCGGAAACTGGTTCGTAAGTGCAACGCAAGTTACACGTAGGGCTCAAAATTAACATGAACCTCAGGTAGGATATGAATCAGCGACATAATGAGAGCAACGTACGCGTACGTCTTGCCGAAAGAAATTATGTGATTTTAAGTCTAATTAGCATGA
>JAQFYT010002617.1:0-12444 GCA_034694925.1 Ceratophysella denticulata
AAACGCCTGGACCCGTTCTCTCCATTACTCAGCATTACGAGAAACCCGCGGGATATAGTTCATTCGACTAACCTTAACAAAGTATTTAATTTTAAGGGGTTAGACGACATCAGAAAATTTTGAATTTTAATTTTTAAAGGTAATGCTACTTGAGTTGACTTAAGATTATACGGCAAGGATGAATTTTTCTGAATATTGTTTAATATTCCTCATAGATGCAAGATGCAGACATGCCTTACACTGAAGCTCGTTCATCCGGAAATGAGCCTACGACATTGGTGGTCTGGACGGGACAATACAGAGTAAAACCTTGAATTGCAAAGCATGTCATAAAAATCCGGGCAATGGGTTTCTGCCTCACTCAAAAACTTTTTAACCCGCCTACGATCCACTCTATTCAATCTCTCTCTCGCGTGCTCTTATGCAACTGATCGTCCTTGTCTCGGCTTTCTACACAGGAATGCGGAAGCTAATATTACCCTCCTCGCCTTCTTCATTGCATGACTCGGGTAGGATAGTCATTTCCAGCTCGGTAATTTAGAAGTCACCACCTGGGTCTAGTCCTTAAAAATTGATGATTCAGAACGTATTTTAAGGTAGCAATACGAATTTGAAACTCGTACAAAAATGATCAAACTTCTTAATTAAAATTCGAATGTATCCTGATGTTCGCCTGATCTACCCAATTTACATTAAAATTGGTACATTGAGGCTGATTAGCAATTGCTCACTAAGATAACATATATTTGAACTTTTAAACAACTCAACTTTTTAAAAACGTATCTAACAACCGCGTAAGTTAAATCTACCAATGTGGCGCGAATTTGAAGCCCGAAATCTCATACCTTAAAGCAATAATAGTTATTTACGTTACGATACATATACATAACCTATAAAGAAGCGTTATTTACAGCTTACATGCATTTTAATTATGCATAAATAAAATGCATATATGATTTTATACAATGGCGGCGTGGGAAATACCGTCAGATCAAAATTAAAATTTTTAATCTAGGTATTACAAGCTTCACACGAAAAAGGTCAATTTAAACGGTTGGTCTCTCTTCTAGTGCAAAAATAGAACATTTATGCATGCAAATCTTCGTTCTTGTTAAGAATACCTTTTTAAATCATATCATAAACTATTTGTGATGCGTTCTCAATCAACAAAATTTTCTGATTGACTGACCAGGGTCAAAGCTATTAAAATTTTTCAAAGGATTCTACAAAATCTGAAATCATCTATAGGCTTAAAAAAAAGTCAAAGTCACCGAGGCTCAAAAGCCGTGTAATCACTCAGAACTAATCCCATTTTGCATAGAATTCATGGAAATGGAGGAAGGGAATTCCAGCCCGACCATCAACCATCACATCCCGGGTTTTTGGGGCTTTTTTGGCTTGGGCTTCCCTGACACATAAATGTAATGAGAGCTCTCTGTAGTAAATGTTATGACAGGAGCATGGAGGAAACTCCGTAGAGGCTTTTGGGAAGGAATGCATATGCGAGGGCATGGACCGCATAATTTGATCATATTCCACGGCAACTTTCACGGAGTCCTGAACCTGAAGACAAGTGCGGTTACTCCTAATCGTAACAACCTATAATAAAGAAAGTAAATTATAGTGTCTTTCCTTATAGCCAAGCCACCTTCTTTGGTTCCCCCACGGAATGGAATGTGAGCTTTCATATCCACATTATGTGAAAAGTCTGTGACAGTCTCAACAGACAGATCAGATATTTTATTGAATTCTGAAAACGGTATTGTAGCATTTTCCCATTGTCAGATGTCATTCCTTGCATGTTGCATGTATTCAATATTCAATTTTCATAGCAGTTGGCTCGGTTATTTCGACTTGAATCGATTCTCCGCTTTCTAGACGCGGTTACCTGCTTGATGCAAATCGTAACGTCGAGTATAATAATCGCAAAAATGGAAACATGGTTAAATACAATATGCTAAATAATATTAGGTGGGATGGTAATGCATTCTGCTAGGGTTGTGTTAGGGTATCATTATCATTAATCTCTGTAGCTAAGACTCCAGAATTGATTGAGGGAAATACACAAAGTTAGATTTGGTCATGTAAGATGTAGGATGTATTAGGAAAGGTTTGTGGAAGCCTAAATAAAGGGTTGTATATATAGAGAAAAAAAGAAAAAAAAACCCGACCAGAAATTGCAATAGTGAATTTTCGTCGTCAACTAAAATGATTTTCAGTCAATAAATCTATAAGTTTACTATACCATAGGTTTTTTGTTTTCTTTTTGGTTAGGTTTTGGTAACACTATGTATAACAATGCAAATTAGGCACTAGGCTAATTCACACTAAATATTAATAATCATGGCCATGGATCTAAACGTGCCTGCCATGTATTGTCTTTTGTCCGAAATGTTTTTCGCGACCATGGTTATTCCGCTGTTTCTTCATCAACTCGTTTCAGTCTCTGTATTCTGAGATGCTGTCGCTTGACATATGGAAACGCCGAATATTTTAATTAGAAAACTGATATATATTCAAGATTAAATATGCTATATAATTTTAGTTATGTCATGTCTAATCCTAATTGTTTTGTTGCACTATTTCGCGTTTTCTCGACACCCGGCAAATTCATATGACGTCGATTGGTTTAACTTGTTTGTGTCTATATAAAAATAAATATAGAAGTTAACACTACTGGCGAATCACGATCCAGACTCTTCCTTACCCAACGGATCAGTATTGCGATCCAAAGAGGCAACGCAATCGGTATCCTGTCTTCCCTTCCCCCCACATCCGCCAAAACCCTGAACGAGATATTCTACCTTTAAATATCCATTACTTGTTTGTAACTCAATTTGGTAATTATGTGGAAGTTTAAATAAATCATATTCTGATTTGGTAAAAAAAAAATATAGAAGTTTCAGGTGATCAACTTGTCTTTGCGGCAGAAAACGTAACCTTATATGCATATTGCAGAATGCAATGTCTGACATGACCTATTGTAACGTATATTTCTTCAGGGTCAATGTTACCATTACCCGATTAAGTACTTAAAAATCACCGAACGATTAGGTTGGATCGAGAAGTTAATCGAATATCGAATTATTTTAGACCGAAATGGTCAAACTCAAAACGATCAACCCGAAACTTCCGTAAATCTTCATCCTCTGCCTATTCTCACATATTTTCAGTGATTCAGAAAAAAAAATTAATTGAATCTTCGAATCGAGTTTTTATCGATTTCCAGGCAGCTTCTCTGCATTACGATCTTCCGCCCTGACTCCAGCGCTCCGCGATTTTAAATTAAGTCTGAGCAAAAGAGCGGAAATGAAGAAGGGACTGAAGGGGGACGGAGAAAAGATAGAAACGGCAGGAAGAGAGTCCCGGATATAAATCAAGAAATAAACTAATGAAAAGAAAAGTTTTTTCTCTAAGTAGACACATTATTTAGGCACGTGTCAAAGGTGAAAAGAAAACAAGGACGTAACGAGGAAAGGCTCTGCCGTCGACTCAATAAGTCTCTCGTCTTCCCCTTTTCGAATCTTCTGAGACTCATTCATCCAACTGCAGACTATACAGGACTTTCTACGCCGGTATTCCGACAAAATACACACCCACATTAACATAGCGCGCAAAATATATCTGCGATAAACAATCATGTTTTCTACCAGCGCTGTAATTGCTGGAAGCTATGGTTTTTGTGATATCTTTTCAGCGCGTTTATTCTGCAGCTAGATTTTTGTCCCAATATTTTTTGAATCAATATTTTCCTGGCCGAATTAAAACAACCTTTAGTCTAAACTTGTTAATAACTTTTGGGTTAAAATTATTTTGGCAATAGAATGACTAAAATGGCAACGACGCTAAAAAGTGATTCAATTAGGATAAGTAAGGTTAGGTTAGGTTTATTTTTGGTAGGTTAGGTTCAAATAAATTGGTTGCAAAATTAACAACCTGACAAGGTTGTTAATCAGTTATTCCATTGCCAAATCAGTTATTCCATTGCCGCTGTAAATGACACCCATAACTTTTTACCTAAAAAATCGGAAATCAATGATTTTATCGAAATTAGTTTGGTGATTCATGTGAAGAAAGGTCACGGTAGGCTAGAATAAGTGTAATTAGGTTAAGGTAGGTTAAAAAAACCAGAATACAGATAAAAACGTTGTCTATTTAGGATAAAAGTTGTTGAAAAATTTAGACTACAAGTTGCTTTAATTAGGCTTCTTAAATTGGCACCGTTATTTTTCGCAGCTACAATTTCAACGCTACGTTAAATCGGACTACGGACTATTTCATCCCAAAAATCTCCTAAAAAATATTTTGTATAGTATTCTGTGTATCTTTCTTCCTCAAGACATTCGTCTCATTGTCTATCGAACGTGCTTGGAAATTTGAAATAGGGGGTGATGGGAGAAAGTTTATTAGCACCGCCTCGGCTTCCCTCAGCTTTCCTCAATTCCCTCCACGCTAATGAATTAATCTCTTTGATGAAAGGCAGGGGAGCTCAACGTATCAGCCCAAGCCCCAATTCCTTCCCTTCCGTCTTCACAGACGCACATTCATCTTGGCCTCCTTCTTCAGGCTCCTTCCAGCCTAAGTCTTCTTCAGCCTTGGAGTCAGTGCCAAAAGGAATGGACAGTAAAAACGTTCATGCCAAAGACGGGGAGGGAATTAAGGGCCGAGACAGAAGTTGTCAATTGGTTACATGTCGTAGGAGGCCTTCCCTGAACTCCTGAACTCATAATTCAGTGCCAAGCTAGGAGCTCTGGCAACCCATTTATCATGAAGGGAGCTCAAGATATTTGGCCAAAGCTATATTTCAAATTTCGAAGCCACAAGGTGTTGTAATATCCTGGAAGTTGTTCAAACAAACTTTGAACTTGAGTTCGGAGTTAATTCGGAAATGCCGGTAAAGATGTCAGAGCCTTTAGGTACCTAAATGTCTTTAATGGGAGGGTATAATGCATTTCGGCCGAATAAAATATATTTATAGTTACGATAAGCTAGAATATAATAATTAATTTCGTAAGATGTGGATTTTCTCTTGAATAGCAAGGTAAATTATGAATTATGAATTACATAAGACCGGTAACTGCGAGAAAGTACATGAAACTATCACCCGGTATACGCTGTGTCGCTTTTGCGAATTCGAACTTAGTTCCGAGACCTGCTGCTGCTGACGAATTCCATTCCATGAATTTTTAAACTAGGTCGGTAGATACTTTGTAACTAGTATTATACCCCGAAACCGTATAGAATTTGATCAAAGTGAAAGCTGGGAAAGTGGGAAACCTGGATTTACACAAAGCAACGAACTTTCACCTGGTAAAAGTGGTTTCCAGGAACTTCCTTGATAAACTTTAAAATGTAGCAAATTCAGTATGAATTGTGAATACGTTGCGTTTACATTCAAATTTGAATAAGCCTTCCTCACAAAACGGGTTAATTTTTCGGTCAAATTGTAAATATTTAGCTCAAATCTACGACAGATGAGAAAATACTGTAGAGATATATTTATTTATTTCCAATTCCCATCATTGGAAGTTGAGTGAAGGAAGGGTGAAATGGGGAAAGAAATGAGAGTCTGTCCTCCTTTTCTTTCAGTCTCCGCATTTTTTCTACAATACGTATTTACTCCGGGACGAGACCCGAGACGGAGTGAGCTCCCCAAAAACTGAAAGATGAAGATGAATAGAAGGAATGGCGGAATCACGGAATTATATTATGAGCCGAGTTGACTACAGAGTACCATAGCTATGACAAGCCTTTTCTTCGGTTCAACTACAATTTACCGAAAATAGAGTGACTTGAACCATTTTGACTTAAATACAGTGCAGATACAACTCTCGTCCACGGTTCGGATGTTTTAAATGTGTATAATTTTATAAACTGAATGGCACCTAAATTTAACCATGTTCAAGGTGGCTCCACTTCGAGTTCGCTTTTTGTCAGATTTACCGCCCGTGAACCAGCCGATAAAGCGAACATAAAGTGGAGCTACCTTGACCAGGTCGTTGGTCGTAATTTCCAAATTGTGAATTTTGACACTTGGAGCTGGTTTGTTTAATATATGCATCAACTCGCCTTGGGTTCACCTTAATAAAGTGTCCATGATCGGAGACCAGATGAAATAGCCTTTTGACTGTTTCGTACTATCTGTAAATACTAGGTATTTGTATTATAACTTTATTGTACTTTCGAAAGATTTTCTGTACGACTGTTTCATTATTAATTTAATTTTTTTCACCTGAAAATCCGCTCACGATGTAGATTCAAATGGGTCCACCATTCTACTGTATTCACATGGCGGATAGAAAGTTTTGAGATACGTGAGGTACTTTCGATACCCTCTCCTGGTGACTGGATGGCACAATACTTAATTGTATACCTCTCCATGCAACGGTCAGACCGTTTGGTTATTCTGCCCATTTGGCATACACTATCAAGCTGCTTTCAGTTTATCCTTCCTCCTATCAGAGTTTTCTTTCAGAGTTTATCCTTCATATAACATAACAGTATTTCGCGTTGCCCATGGGTCTCGTGCTATACTTACCTGTGAGATACGTCAAGACGATTGATGGTCTGACCACATAAACTAGCATTAAATTAAATTGAAATCAGGTAATAAGTAGTTGCAGAAGATACTTCATTAGGTGATCACTTCAACCAAACTGCAATTACCTACCTAAAAAAAAACTTCGAAAAACCTATAAAGCTCTATCCGGATTAATCTATGTTTTTTTTACAACGACTTATTTACTTATGATCTATATATAATTAAGTACGACGGTTTACTACAGTTAGCAGGTTTTGCAGCAGCTAAATATTTTACTATTTCCGGTCATTGAATAATACCTCATTTCTAGGAAATATAGTGGAAAATTACCAACACTGATGTGGTGTGAGGCCCGGAACGTTACCGGAAGCATTTCCAGACCTGTGCTTGTCTATAGGATTGTTTTGACCGAATCCAAGTCCAAATAGCTCGCGTCGAACTGTCGTATCTAAAACGCAACGAGAACCCAGTTACGCTTTGTGTTGACTGGTCTGGGTGGAGTAAAGAGCAGGTCAGATGGGAAGATAAATAGAGATACAGGCTCCGGTTTCTTTTTAGTCTTTTCTTCTTATTTCCCTGGTTCTTTGGTAAAGAAAAGAAGTCAGAAGCCAAAAAGATCTTATTTCCTCTCCACTCTCCCCGTCAGTCTCAATTCAGTAAGACTTGAGGTTTTTATCCGCCTTTGTTCCCAGTTATTACGAGGAGAGGCTTTAAGGTTCTTGGCTTCTGGGGGCACAATGCAGTTTCCTTCCCTGCCACTCATTCCTCAGCCGCCATTTCGGGACACTTGTCATCTGCGACCTCATGATCGCTTATACTTTCAACCAGAACCCAAGGAAACGTAGTAATCCATACCTCAAAAAAAGTGAGCGATCACCAGATCTCATGTGCAATGTGTACAGCTCTTTCAGACACGTCTGACGAGAGTCTAGGATTTTTCATAATATTCATAATCTAATGTGCGTTTTTTGCACTTTCAGTCTGTGGGTGACAGTGACAGGAATGGTGACAGGACAGATTTGAGGGTTGTGGGCTTTAGTTAAGTGCTCCTGGCAAAGCATATTTAAACTAATGAGGCTTTGATTCCGAGACGCTGGCAGTAATTCCAGAAGACAGATGAGTGAAGGCTAGATTTAGATTTTGAAAGGTATGAACATGAACATATGCTCTAAAACGCACGCTACGAAGCATGCATGTGGTTACCACCACGGTATGAAATGAAGCCTATAATTGAACCATACATGCTACATGCTATGTTGACATTTAGATTTTTAGATAACGATAAATGTATAATTATTTTGATTGTACCTGTCTCTGTCCCTGTCATTGTCCCTGTCGCTGTCAAGAAAACAAATTGAAACAAAATGATCGAATGCATATGAATCGGCTCGCGTCATTATAGGGCGTTACATTGAATTTTTTATTCAAAATACCTTGTCTGTAATATGATTAAGACATTTAATTTAATTTGACTATGGTTTCTGACATGTCAAAACTGATTTCGGCATTGTTTGTACCTAGATGTAAATATTCATGTTGTGATATACGATACGATTTGACACTATTTCGCGATTCTGCATCTATTTCTTCAGTAGTAGTCGATGAGTCTCTTGACGAACGTTCATATAAATTTTAAAAACTAATATTGATGCTTAAATATATAGCTGACAGATGTAATCTTGTCAACTGGCGCAAGTAATTTTCAAATATCAATTTACACCAATTATGGTATATTACCGTAAAAACAGGACTATATTAATTGTGTATGATTCATCTTGAGATGAATAAAATCAGGACTTTTCACTGATTTTCCAGTAAAAATAATAATATTTACATTAGACAATTTCTTGGGAATGAAAAATATAGACGCATACATATTTCCGCAACATTTATTCATTCGTTGCTCGAATATTTCATTGTTTATTTTCGAGCTTTGATTTTACGTAAAAGGTAATGTATGTCAAAATACGAAGATAAGTATTGCCTAAGGGTTAAAACACAAATTTGAGAACATTCATGGACTTTTCTTTTGCATTGGAGGTACACTTTAACATACGAGACTATATCGATATCTCAGAGGATGAAACTGATACTTGTGGTTCAACATTTTGTTTTAGCTTCCACATAATAATGTATTTGTGTTTACAAGTCGACGTACAGATGAAACTGATACTACGTTTGCGAGACTATTTAATTTGAATGAATATATAAAATCAATTCGGTTGTCAAATTTAAAACGACTGCGGTAATCCACATTGTTAATCCCTAGCAAAGTTATTCATGGCATACCAGCTGAATAAGCTCCTTGTGGTTGACCTGCAAGATTAAAATGTCAAATTCAATTTCCTGACGAAAGTCATAATTCCGTTCCAATTTCCCTGTTGCTGCTTGGACGCTTGGACCACCTCTGGTGAAGGCTTGCCTTGCTTTCTCTCGCTAGGAAGGCTTAGATATGGCTAGCTTTGAGCTAGGCCTCATAATATTGGCCACGGAATCTCCACCCTTCATTCCCATTCAGAAGAGTAGCGGAGAGTCGTATTTACTCTCTGGCCCTGTTTATCTTAATCCCATCTGAAGGTGAACATCTGGGAGGACTCCGGCCTTTGAAAATTGTCCATGTGGGAAAATTTATGTTCTTGAAAGCGTATTAGATGAGACTCGAGCTTCGGCTGGGAAAGTAGAACCAGAGAGCATTGGACCCGGGCTTCATGTCGAGTTGAGTCTAAATGAAAGGAGAAAGTACGTTCTTGGTCAAAATAGCACCAGTTATTTGGGTATCGGTTCGGTTGGGTGGTTTAGGGCGTATGCGTTCTATTATGCTGCTTGGTGCTGAACAATGTAGAGATTAAGGCTTTATTACAACAAAATCAAAATTCACGCAAATTTGCATATGATATCTTATTGACACAGCAATTTCACTCATTTCAACAATAATTACCGGTACGGAGAGCAGTGTGGAAGTCAGTTGACCTAGCAGCTTCTAACTTACAACTTAAACATAAAGGACACATCGTATATGCACCGAGAAATGACTTTAGATTAGATTGTCAGCCGGGATTGACCCAAACGACATAGCATCCATTTGAAAATTTCCAAACCACCGCTATCCACTTGACCACTGACTGTAGAAAATCCTTTTTCAAAATGGTTTTTGGTTCGAGCTTGTCACGGACTGAGAACTTAGGTTTTTCAGGGTCCATTCCTACGTTCTACCTATCATTATAGTTCCTCTGTCCGTCCATGAGAACATCCAAAGATTCCAGATCCATGTCTTTTACAGCATTCTGCCAGCATTGCAGCAGAATAGACTCAAAGAGGCTAAGACACAAGGAGGTTGGGAATTGTAGTAAATTGAACGAGACACACAGAGCACGGGAGAACCCGTATTCCAAATCCACATTCCCTCCCTGAAATCTAATATGTGTCCGCTTCAAATCCTCCCGTATTACTCCAAAGAAACCAGCCAGGATCAATGTGAACCACAATCCAAAACAGTGCGATTAAATTAACTAGGTTGTCAGCACATAAAACCTAGCAGTCACCAGTACAGGCTATAGGTACGGTACTGTAAATGAGCTCCACAAACACAAGCTTCTATGGCGGATATCTGTTAAGCTATGCTATTTTCAAACTGTCAAAGCCAGATTTATTGTGCCAACTCAGCAATACAATTGCACACAATATTCCATAATTCATAATCTTGTACTTTTTTTCTATTTATGATCCGAATAACCGTCTAGAATAAGTGTCTGATTTTGGGCTGGCAAGGGTTCAAAAAACGAACAACAAAAGCTCTGCGTAAAAATGACATTAACTCCCGAACCCGAATCACTCTTCTGAGCCGACAGTTACAACACTCCTCCGCACTCATATCTATTGTTTTCTCTGGGAACAATGGGAAGAGAAAGTGAGATTCATCAGACTATGAAGCGGGTTGGATATTTATAGGCCTCTTTTCCGAATTACACTCTGAGAACTTTTGACGGGAATTGGTGTTGGAGTCCAAAGGAGATGCAGATAGGATAGGGAGACTGAAGCTGGGCTGCTGGCAGAAGAATGGGCGTTGAGACGGTTAAGGGATAAGCGGGTTTTCTCTGGAATAAGAGCTTATAGGGTTTATCTCTCCGAATTTGGACGTTTTCCTGGTTCTAGCCTTAAAAGGAAATGTGGTTATCCTTTTTCATGAAAGCAATATGCTCGATGCTCTCAGCTCAGACAGACTTCCTTAGCGTAGTCTTTCTTAATACATTCTGGAAACTGTTCCTCTGCAGTGGCAGGGATGGGAGAAACCTGGGCTAGAGAAAGCTCGTGAAAGAGCAACAATCATCAATGGGTATGAGTATGACATGCTCTTAAGTATTTTACCTTAATCGTTCAGTTTTACAGTACATCTCTGTAAAAGCTGCATTTGTTCAACTAATTACTGATTTTGTCGATTATTAAAATTCTCAAAATTATTGCGACCCAAATATTGGCAAGGGCAAGGTGGCTCCAGTTTGGCTTTTCGGATGGTTTTCCGCTCGACGCCACTTTGGGCGAGGGTCAAAATACAATATGACCGCGTTTCAAGTGTGTTAGGATCAAAATGACCAAGGTGTTCGCAAAAGCAAAAAGATCGTGGACCCACTTGACCTAGGCAAAATTAGCTTAAGGTCAATAGCTCGTGACCCAAATGACCCAGAATCCTTTAGGATCCTTAGAACAGAGCCCACGACCGGGTCTTCTGTCCTCTTCGCTTGGCAATAAACTAAAGTTTTTTTTTCTCTGGGTTTTTTTGGTGTGCCTGGCTGGGTGGGTGGTTGGGAAAAGCGGGGGAGACAGAGAGTGACTAGCGGAGAGTGTTGGAGTTCATACTTGAGAAAGGAACATGAGAAATGTGTTTTTGGCAAGAGAGTGGAGGCAGAGAAAAGGTCTTTTCTGCTCCTGATCATTGATCTGTGTCAGTTCATGCGTCAAAACTCACTCCTCTAATCCCGACTCAACTCCAAACCCCGGTCTTTCTTCCTTTTCCTTACTTTCACCCAGTATCAGACCATCAGACGAAGAAATGCCCAAAACCGGTACAGTTGTCGTGATCGCATAATTTCTTAACTGAACATAAGAGCATAGATATTCACGTTTTGCTAGGTTAGGTTCTACACGACTGCGATCATGGGATCGTACCGTACATGTGTAACTCGAAACCTCTTGCCCTGTCATATGCCCTCTCAGATCAGACTCAAACATAAAAACTACAACAGTTCAGTTGGACTGGGCTGCAGTGCTGACGCGGCTGACCTGACCCCGAAGTTCATTCTTTTTATTCCGCAGGAAATTAATTCCACTATGATTTTACGACCCGGAGCTTTATGTGTTGGGATTATTGTTGTTGGAGAAGTGATGAGTCGGCGGGTTTTTTTCGGCTGGGATTTAGGAGGTTGTAAGGGTAATCCAGCATCATACTTCGATTTTGTTTCAAGGTTTAATTGAATTAGGGTTTCGGTCGGAAGTGCTCGCATATAAAATTTACCAGACGGGACAAATGTAGGTTCATAAATAGTATGAGTAGGTATCATGCCATGCGGCTGCTCGGTAAAACTAAAATTCTAGTATACACCTTGTTTGATAGGATAAAGCTAGTTTCCTCCAATCAATCTCAACTCACTCCGAGATGGTAATGTTAGCTTATGAATACAACCTGTCATAGCCACAGGCACACGTCCAACTCCAATGATATTTTTTTTCGTACAATTGATACGTGCAATACGAAGTTGGAAAGTCAAAAGCTTGAATAACAAAGGTCGGTCAAAGATTTTACTCGAAATTGTCATATATTCATGCAAAACCTTAAGAGTCAAGTAGAGTCAAAGAATTGCCCATGCCACGTAATGTAAAAAACACGTTTCAGGAAAAAATGAGCCCAG
>JAQFYT010002618.1:0-12444 GCA_034694925.1 Ceratophysella denticulata
AGTTGTAGTTGTTAGTACTGAACAGAGGTCAAAGGTCACCATCTGGCGTCAGTACTGACGCGTGGGCCGGCTAGTGTACTACATAAACTGCTAAAATAGCTAACTTCCGTCTCATTCGCTCTTTTCAGCATAGCTCATTTACAAGACAAAAGCATGTTGAATTTTAATGCGGTCATACTGAAAACTATCAGCGGTTAATGTGAAAGTGTTTAATTTTACTTTAAAACTTTAAATAATATATCCTAAAAATGCTTATTTTTGAAACTCAAAGTTAGACACTAAGGCGAAGGCGATCATTTCGCGTTAAATCAGTAATCGAGCTTAATTCTGTACCCTAACCTGTACAACGGATCAATCTCGTCCGCTAACGTTTTAACCTAACCTGATTAAAATCAAATTTACTGCCATGCAGACTTATTGCACAATTCTTCTTTTTCATGGCACATTCTATTTTCTCATGCCACCACGTTTATGTATATATTTCCCGAATACAAGTTATAGGGATAACTTTTAGCAATAAAAGTTTTTCATTCGCTAAAGCCGCCAGGAGTTTAGAAATGGAATGTTTTCATTGGTCTTACAGCCGAAACAAAAACTTGAGGACTTCTTCCTAGACGTTCTGCCCATGCATATTGGACAGAGTACACTCTAGTCCTCATTTCTCATGTATGATTAATTGCCAATATTAAAAGTTTTAATCTTACTCAAGATTAATTCACTGTTTCTATGTACATACAAATAAATGCACCGTTCACTCAATACTATGAAACTGTTCACTGGAAGCAGCAATATGGTGTGCATGATCGAGAATTTACCATAAGCATAGTAGCAAAGCAACCCAGCCGTGAGACGGAGTAAAGTGTTTCGTAAATAATACGAATATCGGAAAACCAACCAAGCCAAGGTATGTACTTAAACACTTTTCGAGTTCGTCACATTTATTGAACAACACTTAAAATTCAAATTGAAAAATGCCTGCACTTTAAATAGTATACAATTAAAAGTTATGAATTAGTTTCAATAAGAACAGGTTCCAGAAATGGCTGAGCTTCTGAAACCGATTCGGTTAGCTAATTCTAAAATCCTGGTACTCGCATTTTTATACGTGCTCCGGACAAGAGTTTGCGGAGAGAACACACTACTAGACTTGAATACCTGGCTTCAAGACTTCCAGGAGTGTCATATCAATGTATTTATTCTCGAGTCAGGTCTGACCATCAGTCAATTTGACTATCCAGTGTCCCTGTCCTCTCTCTACCCGCATTTCCAAAGCCTGAATCAAGATTTTCGTAATCAAACCCAAACCATTACCGTTGATGTGAAAAACGTTTTCTGTGCTGTTCAGGTCTTTGGCCTTACCTCACTGGAGACTTTGTTGTCTGAATCAGTTCTTGGGTCGAAGACATGGACACGAACCCCCGTTTTCCCAAATTCCCATTGTTCCATAATCCGATCGATGAGAAGTCAATATTCTTGGACCAACTGTGTCGCCATTATTGCTGGAATGGATCGACTCACTTGGGAAATCTACGTGAATGATACGCCCATGATCTGGAAACTCGGCTGGAAGAAATCAGCTCAGAAGATTCAGTATTTTGTACTGTTTACTGAGAAAATGAAACGTAATCTTGAACAAGAAACCGGCATCAATTTGTCTTATGATGTGATATCTGTCGTTGGATGCGTATATTTGTGTCGAATCTGCTGGATATTGAATGATTCCTTAGTCCAATCACAGGTAAATGTTGATATTCGTACCCCCTCGCATTCGCCATTTGCCATATTTGCTAATCTGTCTGTAATCAATCATATATTTGACATCAATATGTGCATTCATAGGTTGTTGAACTTGGGCCTACATCCTTCGATTTACGGCAAAAAATGGAAGGGCTGGTAAGAAAAATTACGGCAAATGGAAAAAATGTCGTGTTGATGGTGAATTCTTATTTTAACTTCGAAAGAAGAAAACTTCCCTGGTACACCTTAACCACGACTAAGGGATCTGTTCATGCAGAAATCACTGATTCCTCAAAAATTACACTCCGCAGCTACTATTTCCGATTCCGTGGAATTCTACCGTTTCCAGAAATGGTTCAAAGACTTTTATTTGAAGGCATTTCACAAGATATCAGGGAATTGGTACCGAATAGTAAATCACTAGATCCCGATATGGTTATGAAACTAAGCAAGGACTACCTGGATCCCTTCGGGTATGTGTACTACTTAGCTGGCCATGATTCATTCAACTTCGTCACGTGTCACGGGCTAAGGCGAACTCTCTCAATTGCTGTCTACTTGGGTCCTTTCGACCTGGCCATTTGGCTCGTAGTCGTGGTCATCGTGATTAGCACAGCTATGACTTCAGCTCTGGTCGTGGGATTTGTACTGGGGAAGACAGTCAGAATGGTCAACGTACTCTTCTACAGCATTTCTACAGTGCTGGAAAATAATGCTGGAAGTCTACTCCCGGTTCCGCTCAAAGGACAACCTGGGACAACGACGATGAAGCTTCTATTACTTCTTCTCGCCTTAACCTCCATTGTTCCTGGCACACTTTACAAAGGGATTATTACCACGAACACGATTTCTCCGTTAGTCAACCAGATTCCTTACGAAAAGATCCATGAACTACGTGGTTTCATTCTTTGCGTTCTACCAAATATGAAAACGAGAATGATGAAACCACGCGATTTGGACAAGATTGCAGAGGAGAGCCTTACAAGAGATTGGAACAACTACGTTTCCAATAAAGACACCGATGATTGGCGTCCAATGCTATCAAATTTTGGTGAAGACTTGGCCGCCATTTTCTTTCTTTCCCTTTTTTCCTATGGTAGCAATAGTTACTGGAACGCTTATCCCTACGAAGAATATTATAAACATACAGCACTCTTTGCATCTCCGTCCCAGATATTAGGATTCATGAGCGACTGTTCCCAGAAGAGAGCATTTGTTGGACATCGCAGAGATATTGAAGAGTTATTGAAATTCCGAACCAAAGATACGAAATTAGGATTTGGCAAAGATGCCTTTCTTCTCGTCAACTACTACTGGCAAATCCCAGATGCAGCTGGAAGTTATTTGCACGAGAGGATGAGCTGGATTCTGAGCTCTGGAATTAGTCAGCTTTGGGAAAATATTTACTGGGCCAAAACTCGAATTGAGATTGACATGTCACTCAAAACAGGACCCGTTGCACGTCCTCAGAGTTTGGACAGTAATCTTAAGGCACTCTTCATCATTTTCCTCTACTCAATTGGAATCTCTTGTTTCTCATTTTTGCTAGAACTTGCGAGTAGAATTTGTTTGCACTTTGTTTTCAAGTTGAGTAACCTGCCTACCACATTTGTGCTGCAAAAGCTTGATCGCAGCCTGAAATGATTTAATTAGGCAGCGCTACTACCCACCTCCTAATGCCACCAAACTATATAATTTGGATGAACTGCCTTGAATTTCGGAATAATTTTCAAAAATATTGTCAATACGCAGTGCGCACACATTAATCTGTCATTAAAATTGCCATGAACGATCATGTACGAAGTATGTATTCGATTCGAAAAATGAACATACATACATAAGCTCAATCAATTTGTTTCAGTATGATTCTGAATACACCTGTTATGTTGTTGTAACGTTACACACTTTTCTTGTTGCAAATTGATAGAATTGAAAAAACAATGGAAATGATTGAACTCTTGTCAATTCTTCTATGCACTTTCCCTGCTCTCGGATTAGAAAGAAAAGTTCGTTATCGAGAATGCGGTCCCCACTAACCACTTTTACCCGCCTTGAAGTAATTAATGTATACTATTATAGTTAGTTGACCCCTTTTTGCAGGGGAGTTTCAAAACTATGCACAAACGGGTTTAGACCAAAACTTTTGGTACCACCGCAAAGCTATGGTCAAAGTACGGATAGGGGACGCGTGTCACCTAACCGATTTGACCCCTCCTTCAAGGTCAAAACCGAGGTCAAAGATAACATTGGGCCTTATAGCAGCTATATGAACGTGAATGAATTTCGACCTAAAATTTTTTTGTATAAAATAGCTCTAGCCTACCTAAAATCGATACAAAAAACCGCATTCCATTTCGAGGTCAGGAAAGAGGTCAAATAAATTCCCAAAGGTCAAACTCTAACATGGGCCTTATGGCAGCCACATGAATGTGAGTGTATTTTGACCTAAAAATTACTGTATAAAACAGGTCGAGCCTACTTGAAAGCAATGCAAAAAACCGCATTCGATTTTGAGGTCAGGAAGTGGGCCAAATAAATATCCGCCAGCTTAAAATTACCATAATTAGTTGAGGTCAAAGATAATGAAAAAATAGTAAAAACGTGTTATTATTTTAAATTATTTTAAAATATGTGTTAATTTTAATGTCAATGCGAAACGTATAACGAACGGATTCGCGCAAAATCACGGATTCACTCGGTGTACATAAAAGGGCCGTGAGGCGCAGGTGGAGCGTAGCGACACACTTGTTTCATATATGAAAAGAATGTCGTGTTCTGGTTCTGACTCACTGTCAAGTTGTTACTCTGATCGTATAATTCTTTACTCGAACCAGGAGTAAAGAACCTGTACATCAACGTACATATACCAGCTGGATTGGGTCTTTAATTTGGATTTCGATTCCATTTTTCGGCTGCTTATATTTTAAATCCAGTTTTGGTTGTTCACCAGAAGCCAAACGTGGAAAGTTTGGAATTTAATATACCCGTCTATCTCTTCTCAGAATCTAGAAATCAGTCCGCCCTTTGAACAATCATTGAAATAACATGTTGATTTGAGCCTATTGCTGCTCAGAATAAGAGATTTCAGAGATTTTGGTTATAGGTAAAACTTTGATGGTCTTCACTGCAGTTGAACTTATCATTTTTAAACTCTGTCATTTAAATCGATCAAGTGATGTCGACAAAATCAATGGTCTTTGAATGGTCTTTCAATAAATGAATACAAACGAAAGCCTCCGATTAATATCATTAGAGACAAGTATACGGTAATGTCCGACTTTTGAAGAATTAGATTCACTTCATACGGACAACAAATCAGTTATTAAACGCTGACGCCGTGGCACGTTGCAGGCAGCGTGAACACAATATATCAGTGCGTGCAAAATAATAATTAACTCTGTCACGACTGTCAACTGTGCCGGCAGCTCGAATTGAATTTACTCCAATCAACAGCAATATTGTTCGTTATATTTAATGGCTAGACAAGTAAATGCTTATCTCCTGCCGCACAAAAACAAAAATAAACTTTCCAATCTGCCCCCTAGATTATATAAACATTCCCTAGCGACAGATTGGGACCAGAACGGAATGTAAACTCTACTCGCTGTGTATATCAATAATATTTGCCTATGTGCTATGATCTTATGCGGATGTGTCTACTTAAGTATGTTGCAATTTTCAACTATTTTGTTTTTTAGGTTCTGGAATTCGGTATTTTTTTAGAGAATTCTGTGCTGAGTATTGTTGCTCAATTTAACACCAATTGTCAATGGACGGTCTGATAAAGACGACAGACAATAAGCCAAACCCGTGCTGGTCTAAAATAAGTGGCACATCCAATCTTAGTTTTAGATAAACTTTTTACGATAAGTTTTATCTTTATTGAGTAACGCATGAAAAGTGTTTTTTTTGTATTAGTAAATCGTATTTAAACGTTTATGTCTGGTTCTTCAATGTGATCCTCAGACGATCAATGGTTTTATAATAATATTTATCATTTGTGAGAGGCCATGGGGCGTTTTTTTTAACTAGTGCTTATAATTTTATAGTGTTGCCCAACTTTATATATAAATAGTATGTTGTTTCATTTTTCACATTCCGGTGTCTTGTGTTCCAGTCAGCTATCCAGAAATTGTATTGTATCCATTCAAATTTAAATTACAGTCTTTTCTTGAATTCAAATCTGTGAATGAACCTAACTTTCTCAGTTTTCATCTGCACAAGATGTACCAATTTAATCAAATAATACTTCAAAAAATAGTTTTAGTATTGAACGCATTAGTAGTTTGGTTTTCCAACATTTCTGAATACATTCTTCCGAATAGACAGTACCTAAACAATGGAAATCCTCAAAAACGTGTGAATTTCATTGACACCTGGTGGGTCAACTACCAAATCGAAAAACGCCACTGGAGAATCCCTCAAATGTGCAACTTTATCAGCAAAAAGTATGGATCAATCGCGGAATTAATGTTACAGGGTCAGCGTGTAGTCATCCTTAATGATCTACCGTTAGCCAACAGGATAATGTCAAAACACGGGCATTTCTTGAGACAACGATTTGGAAATATTGCTGGCCTAAAAAATCTCAACATGTACAACACAGGACTCATTTGGAACAATGACGTCGTCACTTGGAAGAAAAACCGAATTGCGTTTGAAGCAGCGCTGTACTCCGCCTCGAAAGCTCTTGACGGGTTGAGTGACCAATACTTTGAAGAGCTCAGGAAGACCATAAAATCCCACATTGCCACACCCGTCTCAGTCTTAGATATCGTTCGAGACTACACAGTGACGGTCACTTTAGAAGGGATTTTCGGAATAACATCAAATACTCGAGATTGGCGTGATCGAGCTAAAAATATAGTTGCCAATTACTTTAAAGCCTGGGAATTCTTTTTGCTAGGTGAGGGTGATGCTGGTCGAGAAAAAACCGAATATTTGCAAGCTTGCGATGAAATGCTTCGCCTTTCCGAAGAAATTTTTGATATTGCGAAAAAGACGGCGGGAGGTTCAAATTTTATCAATAAATGTGCAAGTCACTGTGATGGAAATGGGACGTCTCAATGCATCGCCGAAATGCTTTTAGCAGGCACAGACACTTCATCCCTGACAATGTTCTACACACTTTTGTACCTCGCAGATAATCCTGGAACAGCGACCTCGATTTCAAAGACCGTGCGAAGCAGAGGCTCAGCAGATAAGGATATAATGCATTTGTACTACGAATCCATGCGTCTTGTTCCAGTTGGTCCAGTTATACTCCGTCAAGCAGAAACAAGTATAACGGAAGGCGGAATTGTCCTTGAACAAGGAGATGGAATAATTCTTAACATTGCGGGAATGAACCGTAGCTCCGGCCATTATTCAAATGTTCAGGAGTTCAATCCATCTCGATTCGATGAAAACGGGACTGGTAGGACACAAGAGCCGCTGCCTCTATCCTTTGGAGCCGGAAAGAAATCCTGCGTGGGAAAGGGGTTTGCAGAACAGGAAATGAAGTTGTTCTTTTCCTGGTTTTTGAAGAATTATGCGGTTTTTGGACAGCATGAGAATATGGTTGATCAATTGGAGACTCGTTGGGATATTGCGAATGCACCAGTCGGAGATCTCAAGCTATCTATTTTCCCAAGGATTTTGGTGTTTCTAGTGGGTGCACCAAATGAACGATCTTCTATTTTGAAATTAATAAGAGCTGAATATCCAAAATTAAGGATTCAGGATGGCAGAATGAGGGACCAGATATTGGCAACCAATTCCAGCGTTGACGAGGACCTGCTTATTCAAGCGCATGATGAGCTAATGAAATCTTTGGAAAATCAATTTGCATTCGTTGCTGGGTCTATTTATGATTGTATTTTTGAAGTTAATAATTCATTCGATCGGTTTGAAGGAAGCACAATATTTTCTAAAATGAAGAATCAACTGGTTATCCAGATCTCAAATTATAAAATTCATCCAACAAAAACAGAGATGAAAATTCAAGAGGGAATATTCGATGACGATGCATTTTCACGATTTCTAAATCGATCAGGCTGTAAATATTATTCGTTGGAGTCTAAAACAAAATTGGACAGGGTGGACGAGGTGTTTACACTTATACGTCGATTTTGAACTACCTTGAAACCTCAATTACATCAAATGATATACTGAAGAACGCCCCAATAAATAATTAGTTTGCACATAGTATTGCTTTAATTTATATTTATTCTGTAGTATATTCTACTGAATTTAGTTTTGCTTGCACCAATCTCAGTTTACACGCTGCACCGCTAGACTTACAATTTGACAATAAATTCAATTAATTACCTAGTACTATCTACAGCTCAGATTTATAAATGGATAAAATTTGTTTTCGACGCTCATTCAAAGTTGGTCCGTGCATAACGTATGTCGCTTACATAATTAATCTCGGCGATCGTTTAGTCTATTGCAGTAGAGTACTTTGGTATGACTTTTATAATTCTAATACGTATATAGGTAAATCGTTGAATCCGAGCCGAATTGCATACAGCTGCGAGAGCAATAAAATCACGAAGGCGGCACATAAATAAATTCCGATTGATCTATGTATAGAACAAAAAAAATGTCGGGAAGTGATTCAATATTTTTAAAAATAATAGGGACAATGAGAGTATTCAAAATCTTACTGGATGTTTGAAGAAGGTTTTCGAATTCCTCCGTCATGTATTTATGCGTCAATAGACACAAATTTTCTTTTGTTTCAAAAAGATCCTTGGCTCCCACTACCATCCAATTCAAAGTCCCTTTACGGGACATTGCTGCGGAAAACAACCCTGCCGAAAGTCCAAAAAATTAATTAGGTATACATTTTTCACAACCCTAATAATTAGTTGTGCTTCCATGAGCTCCGCTGGTGACGGATTTCCTGAAAAGTGCAACGAATCTTAAAATGTAAATATTTTTAAACGCCGCGACGCCCAAGAATAATCCAAGCACAAGCCATTTCTCGACACCACACCAGAGTCAGCAATGATGATTAACGTAAAACCTTCCGGTCCCAGTCAGTATTGCGAATCAATCCGGCAACTGTATTGAAGCGGAGTAATATGAAAATCACTCAAAGTATGTGATGACGAAACTGGATTTCCCGAGTGTACATACATACATACATACGCACGATGTTGACGCTTGATACCGTATTCATGTTTGATGCATTGAAAGGAAAATTTCAAATAAAATATTTGCTGGGAGTTTTTTTTTTAAATCAAGTTATTTTTCATTTTTCAACATTGAGCAATGCCAAGGGTCGCTACTTAAGAAAAATTGTACGTTTTAGGAAGAACCCCAACCAATGTGGCTAAAGTTCTTTCTGTTCTGGATAAGGTGGGTTCACTTTTAAAACATAAGACTTAGAATGTTTGGGCTACCACTTTGCGACCGCGGTACCACACTGGTAGCGGTAACACACAGCAACAATGAGACAATGAAAGTACAAATGAAATCCTTCGTGCTTACAAATATATATTCAATTGAGAGTAGCTCCTTCTTGCTATGCGCTACCACTAGCAGTATAGGGCCGCGTCCCAATTCTGGTAGCACAAACAATCGTGTTGATTTTTAAAAAGTAAAACTACCTTATCCAGAAAAAACAGGATTGACCCCAACCAAGAAGGCAACATTCCAAACATATAAATATTACTTTTCTTTAGTATCTCCAGCAACATTACCTGGCATCGGGCAGAATACAAGAATGTATCGAATTGAGACATGTAGAATTTTCAAAAAAAAAAACTATCACTTTTGAATTATTTATCCTAAAGCTTTGCATGGTATCAAACGCTATTAAAGTCGGTTGAGAAATGAATTAAAAGGGGGAATGATTACCGAATCCTGTGGTGCAGATTCCAGTCAAGGCGGACATTGATCTGACAGGCCGTCCATGATAAAAACACTCATCGGCAAATAGCACAGGAGACACGGAACATCTTCCCCAGTCAGACCCTGCATCTGGAGGCAAAAAGCATGAAGGAAACAAGCCCCCTAAATCCATTATGCAATATTTGTAGACAAGATACTTTCCAGAGGAATAGTAGTCAGCAATATCTGTCTGAACTTGACGTAGCGTTTCAAGCGAAGATTGAATGTTGAGCGGAACAATTGCATTCATCATGTTGTAGTGGTTTCCAATGAAGTTCTTGGGCCGTCCAGGCCATGGTTGCGGCATGATGACTGTCAAGGATTCCAGCTCAGTATTTCTAATACTAGCCAGGTACTTTCCGATAGCTCTTGCGTAGACGGTGATTAGAACAGCACCTAAGCTCACGCCTTGTTTCTTCGCTATGGATTTAATATCTTGGATGTTGAAGGACAGTTCGCTTGCAAACTGCTCCACTTCAATCATTTGTGTTACTTTAAATAGATCCACAACTTTATTTAGTTTTGCTGAGATCTCCAAAAATATTGCTGGTGCTTTAATAAATGCGATCATCTGTTGGGGGAAAAATAGTTGACAATATTTATTTTGCTGCATCATATCTGTTTGATAGCAGCTTGTAAACGGAAAATATGGACGGAAACGGAGAAATATGACAGGGATCATTGATCATTACATATGACCCTTCCGGGCTAAAATAAGTATTCCATATATATGTATCATACACTCACAATGTCCAGAACGCTGATTCCTTTTGAAGGACGCTTGAAGAGCTCTTCAACTTGAGAATGATAGGGTGTATCAAAAATGCAGGTGACAAACTCATTTACTGACAAAGCATCACCCAGTGCATGATATACTTTAATTGCCAAGTACTCTGTGGATCCCGCATCAATGACGAGCACGCGCCATAAAGATGATTTTGATTCGTATGGTTCCGTCATCCAAATATTCATGAAATCCAGAATATCTTCACCAGAGGGTAGCTTAACTTTGTGCACATGATCCGAAGTTTTGAAATCCGGATTTTGTTTCCAAAAAGCGTAGCCTCCAAATCGAACTAAGTATGATTTAAGTTTCAAAGCATTATCCCTTTCTTTATCGACCAGGGAAGTCTGTACTTTCTGAATGAGTTCACTTAGATCAATATTTCCTTCACCGAGATCAGCACATAAACCGATGTTGCTGAGGGCTTTTCGTTCATAGTCATTGTCAACTTTGTCACCATGTGCAACTTTATTATTGAGAGCAAATGCTATACAAGATTCTGTACAAACTAAACCCTGAAGTCTTGCAAGAAATACAATGCACTGCTTATAAACGTAAAGCGGTGTAAGAAACGGAAGTAAGAGAATCACAATAAACCAGCCTGATAAAATTTTGAAGAGCTGCACTACGACCTCCGCTAGGGCTCGTAACATGTTGTAAAGTATATCATAAGATATATAATTTGGTTATAATTAAACGTAAATCGAATTTATTAAATTATTGGAAATTCAAAATCGGACACGAATTAAACACTAACATCAATATTCAGAGATTATAGCCACTCACACTCGCGGAATGTGAATTACTACAAAAGACAACTAACTACTTATGTTTCAACGTAACTTACTTTATAAACCTTTGAGCTTAATCAAATTATAGCGCCAACGTCATTAAATTATGCTTTGTATTACAAGCCAACAATATTTTAAGTAACGAAACCGGTTAAAATGTTCATTATGGTATTGATTGTATCACGGTTCATTTGCTGCACGCTGTATAGGTAGAATTATGGAATAAATGTAGCTGCAACTTCTCGAACTAATAATATATCCTGCTATTGAAAGTCTTGTAATAAATCCATTATGAGAATATTTAGTTTCATGCACTTCCAAATTGTACTGATAATTTTAAACGTAGACCTTGGAGTTTTAAAAATGTATAATGTACCTAACCGGCCTGCACATAGTATGTACATTTTGGGAATATTCTGGGAACTTTATCCGTCGACCCTGCTTGCAATTTTGTTAGGAAATATCTCAACAAATAATCTGATGATTCCGAGTTCACACTAATAACTCATTCTAAACTTGGCTTGGGAAGTACAAGCTTCGAGTAGAAGTTATTGGGTTATAGCCCGTTAAAAAAGAAGAATATACGTTAAAAAGGAGGAAACTTATCGTGGAGTTAGGTTTTCCTAAACCTTTTTAACGTGAATCCTCTTTTTTAACGTAAGATTCTATTTTTTTTAACGTGAGGTTATATGCCACCCGAAGTTTTTCTTAAAGTCAGACCAGGATTTGAGTTTTCTAATGTTAAATATAACAGTTCTTGCCTAAATAGTTGGGATCGGCACTCATATGTTCGATCCCTTCAAACGATATATTTAATCTTTTATAGGCATTTCTCTTATAGAACACGAACAACAAAAGCTTAATTTTTATAGGGTAGCATTTAAACATGCGGCGAAATAAGAGAATTTTACAGCTAAAAATTGTAACTTTGCAGTTCTATTAGTAAGTTTGCGGCTACATTAGTAACTTTGCAGTTGAAATGGTATTTTTGGTGCTATATTTGAGTGTGCCTAATTTACTGACCAACAATTTAATGGCCGAGCCGGACTACGTAAAACAGGTCCGTAAGCCTGTAGAATAGGTCGGTAACAGAGTAAATTTATTTGGTAACTCCAGTAAATTAAGTCAGTGGTCGGTACAAATAGTCGGTAACTCAGTAAACTTGGGTAACACTGAACCGAACACATATATAGGGTTACATTTACGGGGTAACCGACCAGTTATGGACTTACCCACCACATTTAATGGTCT
>JAQFYT010002619.1:0-12443 GCA_034694925.1 Ceratophysella denticulata
CTGACTAAAATCAAATTTACTGCCATGCAGACTTATTGCACAAGTCTTCTTTTTTATGGCAGATTCTATTTTCTCATAGCACGTTTATATATTTTCCATACGTAAATATTCGTATTCAGTAAACGCTCTGCATAGACCAATAGGGATGTATGCGTACTTGTCAAAACATCAACCATGGCCCAAGCTTGTGCGTATTTTTGAATTCAACAAGTGAGCATTGTATTACACAGCACGAGTAAATAAAATACTGAATAACTGGTGCTGACACGGTGGTTCTGCTTTCTAAAATTTGGGTGTGTCAGGTTGTTTACGTTTCTTATATTTGGGCTATTGTTACCGTTTATTCTGCAAAAATATGGGCTACATGCGTTAAAGGAACAATAATTTGGGAGCAATTAGGTTAAACGCTGCGTAGATTTGGTTACGTAAGTGTGGAAAATATCACTCTAAACCATTATTTATAGTATTCAAAGCGTTTTATGCACGTTATAGAGCTGGACAGACACGTGCGGAGATTCTTGTTAGGTTTTCTCTAAATAATAACCGCCATTACGCTAAACGTTATGCCGCGTCAAATTCACATAATTGAAGGTTTTGAACCAGACAACAGTTTAACCGACTTCAGCTGTCGCGTACGATTTATTAACTTATGCCATCTTTGACACAGCAGGAAATATAAATACCTCATTAAAAATATAATAACCATTCAAAGCCATACCAGACTATCGTGAATTATAACATTATACCTATACACTTTATTGTACAGTTTGCTTAAAATATTTACATGTTTACAGCAGGTAAAAACAATTCAAGCTACGTTATAAGATTGTTCCAAATCCACAAACCCCAATTGCCCTGGAACTCCTCCTATGCTACTAATGCACCTCAGTTATAGAGACTTAGGAGTTCACCATTTCGCATTCCAGAGGAAACTTTCACTGTGTGAGCCATCTGGCTCAAGTTTAAACTGCATGGTCATGAACCTATAAGATGAAATCGATTCTAAAGCCTTTGGTTTGGAACTTTAGAACAGAGGCAAATCCTCTTCCTTGCCTTCTATTCTTTCATCCAGGTACACTCTTAATGTAATCAGATTGCTGACGAAGCACAAACTCTTACAGGGTATTAAGTATCAGGGAGATAATAATGGGAGCATATGGGTGGGTTCATATTTTAGGCTCGAGTGGGTTGGGTCTTTGGATTTTTTAAATTGAATATGAGGCAAAAATGAAATTGATGACTTGCAGACCAAGTAGTATCTTCAAAATTTGTGCATAACATATTTGTTCTACAAGGTTGTTTTCTGAAGGACAAGCTCATCAATGATTATTTGATAAATTGTTGAATTCTTCGAACTCCGTGGCTGTAGCTTAAGAGCAACCTCAGATGAGATCAGTTCCAACTCTCACCCCCAGGTTTACGTCATCTTAATTATTTAATTACGGACGAACGACAAATTTTCAAATTACGTGAATCACACACTTTGTAGGTAGGTATCACGTAGTAGGTCAGATTACTTTTTATTTCAGCTGAATTGGTTGAGTCGTCTACGAACGAATGGTGACGTAAGCACTGGTGTAATTATTTTGTGGTCTTAATTCTTTGACTGTAATTAAACCATTTAGTTTTAGCAAATGAAAATCGATTAGTTTTTGAAGAATGCATTCATTTAACAAGTCTTCCAGTTTCGATTCGATTCGTTGGATAGGGCAAAGTTAATGATACCGAGCTATTTTTTTAGCTTTTTTATAACATTAGGCTAAAAATACTAACTTTTTTTGTAGTTACACCAGCCTGACCTGAAGGCTGCGTTCGGAATTTTTCAAAATAAAGCCATACAATAAACAAAATTGCATTTGAGGTGATTTTCTCCAATTATTGAGCTAACACATTTATTTTCATGGCCCAAATTCACTTTTTTCTTACCCTTAAGGGCCGTATTTTTATTGTGCGTATTACAATAATGATATGCTTACAAGTTTTGAATTTCGTACTATGCCCTTACAAAATTTTTACGTAAGTAGCTTAAACCTTATTTCCTGTTTGACTACTTAGGGTAATAAATAAGGAAATGTATAAAAGAGGAAGTGTGTACAGGTGGAAAACAAATTCAATTAAAGCCGAGTAAATTCAAATTTGGTTAAACTTCAAAGGACTTGGACCAACTAAATTTGCAAATTTAACTCATTTATGCCTAAAGTAGCCAGGCCAGCAACTTCCTTTTAACAAACTCACATAGCCAAATACCTCAGATGTATTTAACAAATGGTTTCTCTCTGCACTTCGTGAGCATTTCAATTTCGTACACTTGAAATCTATTGAAATACACCTGCGTGTTTATGACGCAAATTCGCAAATATGCTCAATTTAACGATATTCAAAATAAACTAATATCCTGTTTCCGTTGCCCTTAAAATGATAGATTTGTCCATACCAGAGAAAGCTTTGGGTTTGAAGAAAGTCATAAATTATACTTGTTTTGGTGAAATTATTAGCGGTGACATATGCGACATAAACTTATTCGATTCATTCTATCAAAATATCAAGGGAGTTTAAAACTTGGAAACTTGTCAGATACAAAGTTCATGAAAAATATTACATAACCAACTTGGATTTATACTCCCACCTCCACCGCCTCATTATGTATCTAATACGGAACTTACGAAACTTATACAAAGAAATAACAAGTTAATGAAGTCTGGGACCTTGAGAGGGTTGGTTTTCTAATTGGATTTCATTATGGACTGTCTTACGTTGACAAAAAACACGGGCTACGATGTAATATTTAAATACTTTATTTACGCTCAGGAAGAAATATCTGCAAATTAAACATCCGTAGGAATCGAACCCGGGGAAAGTTAAACCGTAAGCTAGACCTGCGAGCGGACAATATGCAGAATGACCAATGGGAATCGTGCCAGTGCTTGGTAAAATTTGCATACAGATTGCGGTTTAAAATATTTCAATATGCTGTACAAGTATATGTCAGTTTTTCCGTTAATTGCTCATTAGCTTGTTTACTTGGACGATTAGGTTTCATTAATAACGGCTTAAATTGAATTTAATACATGAATATGAATACAACAACACTTAGTTGTGTGAGACGAAACCTCGGTTTGTCAACCTGTTTGCCTGTTGAGTCTTGAGCACCATTTCTCAAAACTTTCTCTTTCATCTTAAATACTATCATCATCTCACAAAACCGTAAACAGGGACGCCAAGTTTAAGCTTTCAAAATCGATTCTGAAACTCCAGCCCCTGAAAACTCCTGGTGGTGCTATTCCATTAGCACACGCATCAAAGGGCCCAAGATTAAGCCTAGGCTTTCTCGTTGATATAAGAGCCCCTCGAGGCAAGCTCCTTTACTCGGGCGTTACCATGTGGACCAGAACCTGAGCACAGTGTGCGGAAGGTTTCAAGGTGTCCGTTCATACTTGAGCAGGCACTTGGGATAGGGAGTTGCTAGGCGGTGTTCTACGTATTCCTGTGCGGAAAATATTATTCAGCATACATGTTCGAGCAAAATTAAGTTCGGGCGACTTGGGGTCAACTAATGTTTGATTAATGAAATTTTTAAAGCCAACTACGAGTTAGAATTCACCAAAAATCAGTGAAAAGCTTGAATTCGATCGAACCCAGCTGAAAGTATAACGTCAGAAGTCTTAACCATAAGCATTTCTGTTGCATACTAATTAATAGATCTACTGAACTTCCAGGTGTACAAATACTCAACAAGGCTTAAATTGCCTAGCTCTTAAAAATCTATATAGCTAGACCTAATATCTGTATTTGAAATCAAACAAAATATATCTCGACAGATGAACTTATCCTCGCCAGGCCTGGCAATGAAGCCGCTTCCATTCAAAAGTCAGAAACAACAGTCAAACCTAATTATAATTTTTAATGAGACTCGGGAATTCGGCTTACCTGACGAGCTCATCAAATCCATTCCCACCCTTCCAGACGAGTCCCACTTGATGAGAAAGAATTGGGAGGTTGCATACGAAGCAAATGGCAGTCATCGTCCTGGAACAAACACACAAACAAGTTCAAAAACTGGATTAAACAACAAGCTTCATAGGTCAGTATACAATTATTATTAATATTGAATGAAGACGAAATTTGAATACGGTGAAATGAGATAATTACAAACTATTTACTACGTAGTAAAATAGTACTTTCGTTGGAATTTTATAAACCAACTCTTCGAAAATATTTACTCAAGTCTGTAAACCGGAATCACCTACAAAAATTTATTGGTATCAGAACGATGATATTAATTCAAGATAATCTACCTATTAATTTATTGTAGTAGAAAGCTTTCATGTTGTAATAAAACTATGTATTTAGTTAATCAGCTTATGAACTGCTTTAGTTCAGGCACATATATCATCCCGACGTCTTATCTACGCCGTTCAGGATAGCTTTTGGATTTTCCTTTCCGTGCAATAAGGCGATAAGTTTTCGTCAAACGCTTGCTTCCATACAATGAGATCCTATTGACCTGGCTAAACTCATCAATTTCATTACGAAAAAGGTATCCAGCTTGTACAAGATGACTTGGTTAATCGTTCATTGCACTTTTTTATTATCGTAAATCGTAATGTAAACCATTAAAGAGCAATGCCCAGGAATGCTTGAAATGGAAAACACATAATGCCACATGGTACAGAATGAGATGGGTGTTTATGTCTGTGACAGGGATGGGCATCCCTCCTGGGTGGACCTGTAGCTGAGACTGATTGTGTGCGAGTGTTGAGTGAAAGTAGAGTGAAAAGCAAGACTTCCTTAATTCATTAGTGAGAGAGGACAGAAGAAGAAGGAAGAAAACTTGACAACTATATCTAAGGACTCTTAGTTTCACCATCTATCTACTTTTGTTCTAGGAAACTCGACAATTCTTTCGCGGAAATTTTTCGCATTTCCGTTACCAATCTGCAATCTTTAAAATATTGAAATATATATTTAATAACGTATTTAAATCAAGTCCCCAAGCACAACCCATTTAACTTGTCAAATATTTGTTCACGAAACTGGTGTCACAGAGCGTTTTAAACACTCTCCAATTAGTTGATACAAATTCAAAATTTTTAAATCTAAAGCCTCCAACCAGGAGAAAGCACATATTTGATTTTAAAAATTTATATTACAGCTACAGTGCGTGAAACGAACGAGTTTTTGGACAAATGCTAGTTCTTCTGTCGATTATTAATTGTGGCGTTAATTGATATTCAAAATTGACCTGGTAAAATTGACCTAAACCAAGAAAATGAAGCCCGAGGTTGAATTCGACTTTGACTTGGTTCATTTCGAGTTGAACCCATGCAGGATTTCTGTCTGAAGTACGACCAGAACAACACTACGTTACGTGAACAGTAGTTTCTATATTTCTCCTTGTCTTTTCTCCCTAGTGAAATCGATCTACTTTTCTCCTCTCAAAACTTTATGATTGAGGCTCTTATGGAATGGACAAAAACTCGACTGCCAAACTTTTAATCTTACCTCTGCCCTGCTCTGCTGGTCTCTGGATGGAGAAACCAACTGAGGCAGAATAAGGCTTCTTTGGTTCCCCACATACCTGTTGCTCTTTTATTTCATCGTAATTACTTTACGCTGTGGTTTTGAAGCTTCCACTTACCTTCTCCTCCGTTACCAAGAAGTCCTTTGTGTATTAAATTAGTTCTATGTGCCACTTTTCCTTCCTGATGTTGTTTAGTTAATCTCTTTCGTGAATCACAAATATCAGGTAACAAAGTACAAAGGATTGTCTCGACTTATTCAGTCTAATTTGCGTGTTAAACTGAGTTGTTTTCACAAAATATGCTTCAAATACATTGAGTTATGCATAGGTACATAGTATACAGATAGTTTAGTTTGCAGAACTAGCATTTATAAGCTTTATTGTTTTCTCGATTGAATACCCAAAGTAGACAATAGACCCACGTAGTACGTAGGAGTTGTACAAAGGATAAGGAATAGAACTGTTAAATAGTTTGTATTGTAAAGACCTTACCAAACTAGGATTTCAGTTTGGATTTCTAAACATTAAAATTGAAACGTTTATTTGTCAATTTGTTCTGCTTAACTTTTTGTGTCAATTGAATTAGCTTTAGCCGGTATTCGCCTGGTTATATAAAGCAAATTTGTAGGGAATCCAATCCTATACCAAGAAAGTTTGAGTTTTAGAAATCGAATATTTAATTCTATGAATTCTATAAGCTTATTCCGAATTCTTCAGTGGCTAATCTATACACACATATTTTGCATTATAACAGCTCTTGCTACAGGGTGAGTTTTTTACGCTGCAGGAATTCAGAATAAATTCCCAAACCCCAAGGGAAACCGTGTGCTCTACACTACGAGCCTATTGAACAGCATTCGAGAATTCATGATTATATAACACTATCCCTGCAATTAATGTCACCATAATCTAACAAGCGTTTACAAAGTACCAAACCCGGTCCCATTTCTTGGCTCCTGAATAAATAAACCTAAATCTTATAGTCTTAAAAATTTGTGTTTTCACCATTCCACCCTCTTACAAAATTCCAAAAAGTAATCTTGAGGGCTTCTGGAAAGACTCGAGTAAAGGATTATACTTACATGACGGGTAAATTGGTCTCCAGACCATTAGCACACCCACCACCCACTCCCGAACACCCTTCCGCCCAAACACCCTTCCAAATAATTCATGGACTTGTCTTCACTCCAGAAAACTCTTGCAGAGCAATTAGCCTAACAAGAACAACATACAAAGCAGTTCGCGTGGGTTTTTTGTGTACCCCGCACACTTTCAACAATATTAATCCCTCTCACCCGCCCAAAACACATTCACAGTTAAAACAACAACTCGGGATGAAATCCCTTGCGGACAAAAAATAACTGAATCTTCAAGTAATACTCGACCAGATTGAGAAATCAGAGATCCAGAACCAAAACAAGACGAAGAATAGAAAAAAGAGAAAATCTCACTTTCACCGACTTTCTCCACGCCTATAATCCAATATATAGATTCAGTAGAATTTTCCCATGTGAGATTGAGAGTAAATTGATATATTAGTTGAAGTTCAAGGGTTGGATGTGGATGAGGCAATCGAGCTGATGGATCTCTGAGCTTTGGAGCGGAGAGCTAGGGCGATTAGTGTATGGGACTTTGGAAGAGAAGGAGGTTGGATAAAAAAGATGCTTTCCCTCTCGTTGACAGACAGGAAAGGGGCAGAGGAGGAAAAAAAAGTTCATCTCGCTGAAAGTTGTTTGAAGGAGTAGTACCACCGGAGTTAGAAGGGACTCTTCACTTGAACTCCCGAGTTTCCCCATAGCCCAAGTCCAACTACCATACCCAGGACTTTCTCCACACGGAGAAAGTCCGTTCTACCCAGGGTTGCAGTTACCAAACATGCATATTACCTATATGTACTCTCTTATCCCAGAACCCTTGAACCAACTTTTAAACCAATGGCTAACTTTCTAAGCAAACAAAGCCAAAATCCAAGGAATACCTTCAGCGTGCTGGCGCAACCTTAAGGTACATTTTTGACACCAAAAATAATTTAAACTAGCATGTGCAGCCATGGGATCCATGGCCCGTCGCGTGTAGTTGTTTACAGATGTAATTTATTCCAAAATATAAAAAAAAATTGAATTCCAATTTTGAATTCGTGGTGTGTAGTTGTTCGCATGTCAACGTGCCGGTGCGCACTCCTTTATTGATAGACTTGTTTACCGGACGTTCGGTCGGACAGTCGCTCGCTCGGATTATGCGCTACGATTTTAAGGTTCAGATAGTGCAATGCTGAGAGTATTGAACAAACTGTGGTTTAATTTACAATGTTTGATCGTAATAAATAAGCCACAATTATGTTATATCGTAGGATTGGTAAGATGTTAGGTTTGTGGGTACCTAGTTAACGAATGTACCAATGTTGCACTCTTTGCAAGGATTAATATATACCGTATGCAGGGTAATTTATAACCATTTAGAACATTGGTACGCATACTGTATGCATACTGAAACTTCAAGCTTGGTTAACTGTAATTTCTGATCTACTTACTAGTAATGGTGAAATAACACTTTTATTTATTATGTATATAACCCCTCCACAGCGGTATGTAGAAAAAGAGTGTAAGTAAAGCATGTCCGTGATATAACCGTCAAGTTCACAGATGAATTAAAAGGTACCCATATGACCTGGTATTTTGACCCAACCGATGAGTTAATGACAGTTTAAATGGTGCAAAGTGCACTGCAAAAATTCATGTTCTATTTTACAAATTGCTTCGGTATTTCTCAACCCTGTTGGGCGAGCTAGCTAGCTAGCAGGGAAGCAAGAGCTAAGGCACACACACAAAAAATATAAGTATTTTCCCAGCCTGAGTTTTGGCTGGGAAGGGACTGGGTCTCCAGCCGCGGAGTCACTTATTAAACGAGAAGAGCTGAGTTTACTTTCTCAAGTCACATGCTTTCACTTTTCCTTTTCTTTTCTGGAATGAGGAAAAATGAAGAGCCGTACTATCCTTCGTACCAAAAAGACTTACTTACTTACTTTTGAGTCCATTACGAGGAAATACCCTAGCAGAAAGGAAGTATCTGTAAGTGTATGTATTAATATACTTAGAACCTCCTTTGAAATCCTATCAGGACTTTTCGAGCGACAGCTCCATGTTCTCTTATTCTTCCTGATGGACTCAAGCCTTTCCGGAACAAAAAGACAATACGAGCGTGTAAAAATTAAGGAAATTAGAGAAGTTTTTCCTTTTTCTTTCAGACAAATAAATCCGATTTGTGTTTCACTAAATGATGGAACTAGCTAGTAGATTTTGAATAACCTAACCCAATTTAACTCTGTGTAACTAAATTTAAAATATAGCATTGCATATTTCGTATTCATTCCTACTTCCGAGACATTTTGCTTCGTGCAGTGCAATAAGCATGCTGTCAAAACTACAGCAAAAAAGATTTCGAATTTGAATTTAAATTGCTGAAACTGTATAAACGATTATTGTATACTATTTCTCGACGATGGTTACAAACTAACATATTTAGAGGAACTCAGCAGGAAAACTACTTAGACAAAAGACCAGCACCTAGTGAACGGTGAGAATGCGAAATATATTTATTACCTAGTTCTTCGGTAACAAAGAAAAGTGTCTCAAACTGGAATTTTATGTAAATTTCCTGCTTATCAGTACCTACTGATACATATAAGGTAATATTGCTCAGATAAATGGGTATTTTCCACTAGGACTTAGGATACACAAGCCAGTCCAAGCCCAAGCCAGTTTTATGCATCTACCGGCATCGTTAAAATTCCCAGGCATTATACATTATACAAGACTAAAATTAAGAGCTAAACTTACGGAGCGTGTAAGCCCAAAAAGAACCCTCGCTAGACAGGAAGTCAAGGACCTTAAACCTAAACCCAAAAACTTTTGTAGGCCGGATGAATGAACAAAAGAGATAATAGGAGACTAACATGGATTCTGCTTCCGAGCTCACCGGATCCGATTTTATAAAACAAAAAGTTGCACTGTATGTTGTAGGGCTATAGTACATAATGTAAAAAGTACTATAACAGATTATCATAGAACTATCCAACAAATTATGTTGTAACTCAACCCGAAAATGACGCAAGATTTAAGAATTGGGCAACACTGTGTGGAATACTAATACAAAACTTATGTAGCAATATGGCATGCAACTAACGAATATTTTGAATGTATTCGTAATTCGTACGAAATACTTAAAAAAAGCCGCGTCGAATTGTGCTGGATTCTCCGAACATTAGGTACATATACCCGCAGTTTCCCGTGAAAATAAAGGTTTTCTGGGATTCAAGCACTGTGTGTGTAGGTAGTCATGGAATACCATGGAGTACTGGTGACTGGATCCTTTGAACACTTCAACCCGAATCTTGTCGTAATTCGTAATACGTCGTGAAATGAGCTCAACTGGAAAAACGAATGAGTTTGGGACATAGGAAAAAGATAGGAAACAGTCCAAGTATTCCGCTCTGTGCATTTATATGAGTGATTCATGCTTAACTTTCCCTCACCTCTAAACAGGGTTGTGAGAAAAAAAAATATCTCAAAATTTAAATTAATATAATTCTAATTTCGTACAGAAATTTGCAGTATTCAAGCAATGCCGAAAATTTGCATGAACCAAACACAATTGAAATACTTATACTCGAATGTTTACATGACGCGCTATTTGTAATTTTTATAATCAGATAGCCACATTTAACACAAATTACTGCAAATATTATATCAATTTTGAGTCCAATACCCAATAACCTAGGCTAACCAAATCAAAACACCTGATTTGAATTACCCGTTTATTTTTTGTCAACCCTGCGGTGAAAGCGGAGAAAGGAAGAGCTGAGACATAAAAACCCGTGGAACTCATCTCAGAAACGATGCTGTAAGTGATATCGAATTTTACTACTCTTCGTCTCTTCAACAAACTCCTTCATTCTTCTTGGCTAGGCCCAGGCATTCAGGAGCAGGAGCCTCGAGATAAAAAAATGCCTGTAAAAGGCCCATAGGATGAGCTTTAGATAAGACCCCAAAAACAACTTGTAAGATTGGGCTCTATTGTGAGAATGGATAGGCGTAGTAAATACATTCTATACACAACACGTCGTATAAGCGTACATGAACGCCCCATGAAAATATAATACAATGGTATTTGTATTGTGTGTGATGCGAGGAGTGTTGTTAAAAGACATATGCCGTCTGCTTATCTTTAGATTTGTCTCAGGGTTATGTAAACAATTTGCTAATTTGTGGGAACTTAGTTATCAGCAAATTTTTTGGCAAAACGCTGTAAAGTGGCTGGGTTTGAAAATATCGAAAAAAAATTGGATACTGAGTAATTGTATTTCTAGTATTGCACGTCGTTCACCGACATCGGCGTGTATGCTAAAGCTAATGGCGAAAACGTTTATGAACAACCCTAGCACAGTACGCTCAATTTCGATAATTTAATGATGTAAAGGTACAGCGGGTTATTTTCCCGTACAATTTTTTGGAATAAGAAGAATTCACAAGTTGCCTTCATTAGAAATAGGTATCTATAATAACAATATAAACACTGATACGCATATGGATGTCAAGAATTCCAAACTTCTTAACAACAAATTTCAGGGTGCGTTGGTTCTCGACGCCCTAGCTCCTATCAATAATACTGGAACGAATGAGCCATAGTTGTAAGACTAGAAGAGATTAGTACGGCGTCGAAAAATCCCAGCATACCCAAAAACTTGAGTACCGTATAGCAATTTTTCTTTTGTTAATAATTTACAAAGTTTCTCTGTACTGACTCAAAGTCGAGCCCCAGCAAAAACTTTCCTTTTTCCAAAGGAATCCTGACAATAATAATAAAACTAGGATGCTATGGCTCAGGCTAAGCCAAAGCCCTTCATCCTAGCCATCTCTTAAAATGAAGAAGTTTCTAAAACAAAGTTTGACGAACGGACACAATAAAGAGAATGAGGACTAGTACTAGCTGAGATAGTTTGCGATGGCGGGATCGCATACTTTTGGTAATCTTAAGCTTTACTGCATTTTCATTCACCACGGCCTTGGCCAGGAGAAATATGCGACCCAGTTATCACCCGCTAAGAGCTGAAATCAGTGAAAAGGCCATGGAGACTTTCCCTTTGTCAGAAATAATGAGGTCAACAAGTCAGCCGGTACATGGATTGAGAATGATAAATAGTTCCCTGCTGTGTCGTTACACCATCAAAGATTCCACACCAAAAACCTCAAAACCCAATCCCCTGAAGGGATCAATTGTGTAGATTCGATTACCACATTGGTTTTGGTCTTTAACGCCCCGAAAACCTCAATTTACATTGTGAAATCCGGAATTAGCAATGTAAATCTAAATCTAAATTCAGATTTTCTTAGTCTACAGATAAGTATGCCGGATTGAGAGTCTACTAAATATGTAGATACCTACTTCGTATGTTTTGCTTATATTTCTGTTTCCTCTGAAATAACTCAGTTTACCCATAAAAACGATTCATCCGGAAGATCAAAGAGGTTTGGGGTTCTCGAGCTCATCATTTTCTGGAACATTGTAGAGTTCAGAGCTTGATTAAAATCAGGGTCCAGGCACGGGACTCAAATTCGCCTCGAGACTCCACGCGTCATTCGGCATAGGATACCCTAATAAGAGTTATCTAGACAGGTAATCGGAAATGAACAGGGTTGTACGGTACACTACGATTGGATATGAACATTTAACGCAGTATATAACTAACCAGTAAATAACCGGACTCAAGTGGGATCTTCCCTTTTCAACTAGCCTTTAAATCTGCATGAATACCCTTGGTTGTCGGATTTTTCTTAATTCGAGGTAGATTTGGTCAAGTTTATTCTGCGTGCCCTTCGGGCACTTGAATAAACAGGACCTAACCTAACTCGAATTAAGAAAAATC
>JAQFYT010002620.1:0-12443 GCA_034694925.1 Ceratophysella denticulata
GGTTAATTGTAGGTTGAAGTGACCTAACTTAAGTTGCATTGTTTAGAGTACGGTTGTGGAATAAATATACGTTAAATGACTAAATACAAATATGTCAGGTTGAAAAGTGGGATTTCGTCCTCATAAGCCTTGCATACTCGATCTAACGCTAAAAAATAATTCTAAAAATATCGGTCAGCAAGTCAAGCCATACAGCAATGGGAACTCGGTAATTAACTGTCGGTAAAAATTAATTTTTCCACTGTAGGCTCGCCTATATAAATATAAAATTACGATGACTCTTTTCCCACACACGGACTTGAACACCGAAAGAAAACTCCTGATAAAACACCACCCCTTCCCCGTAAGGCTAACAGGTAGCAATTGACGGTGTAATCTACTCATTAATACATACATTAATTGTACATAGTACGTTAACAGGTACGTTATAGTTTTGTTAATTTACTGTAGTATTATTATTTTATTTAACGCTGATGAGTGAGAAGCTTTAAAATGAATAGCGATGAATTTGAATATGAATTCATTTTGTGGAACGTAAGCCCAAATGAAAACATATCCTGTCACAAGTCACAAGTAAAGCTATCAGTGAATGAATGTATTGAAGCTGTTGATTATTGCAATTACCACGCCGATACTTGTTCCGGATAAACTATAGCTTCCACAATCGTCAGTCCGACTCATCGCACTGACTGACTTAATTCGCTGCCGCTCTTTAGATCAACAGCAGAACCTATCGGGAAGTTTAATATTTGAAAAAATGGTGTATGTATTTGTAACAGAAAATGGATTCAGCTATGCCGTCAAAAGAGGCATTCTACAAAGCCGTGGAGTGTCCAATTTGTCTGGAAGTTGCTGCTTCTCCAATTATATTGTGTAAAACGGGACATCTTATTTGCGGAGTATGCCGAAAAAAGGTGAACGAGTGTGGGATTTGCCAGGCAGAATTTACGAGCACGAGAAATTTTGCCGTTGAGAGCATGATCGCGGATTTAGAAATCAAGTGTTATAATGTGAAATGTTCGGAAAAGATAAAAACGGGAGCGATGACTCAACATATGAAAACCTGTGAGTTCAGGTAATATCTTCAATGCATACGTAGCTCATAAAACTTACTTAGTAATTCATTTGGTAATTATGTACCTACTATCCATGTTTGTTTCTGAACCTGTTTAAGGCCAATTATTTGCAGTCGACTAATCAAAACTGCTTGTCACGGAAGCGAGGTTAAGTGGGAAGAGTTTGTCGATCATTTACGCCAAATTCACGAAATATCACAGGCGAAACAGCTGCATTCTATGTTTGGTGGGATTTCATACACTATAAACCGTGTGCTCTTACAAGGAACCGACGATATTGAAAAAATCAATGCAGGTATTGAAACCATTGAAATTCCCATAATATATGTTTATTAAAAAGGCTTCCATAAATGTTGTTATTAGGTCCAAAAAAGTCATGGAAGACAAAAATAATGGAGTTTGATGATAATACATTCTTTCTTGAAATGACGCTACAACAATCGAACGTCTTTATATGGATTCCTGCGTTGCTGACAGAAATTCAGTGTGGAGGATACTCTGCTGATGTTGGAATTTCAAAGAAGGATGACACTATCCGCGTAAGATACTTGTGTTAGATCGGCACGATTTCCATTTATTCCTAAATATCCTAAATATAATTACACTGTGCTTTCCCATTTACCAGGGATTTAGGCACTTGAAGTGGTCCCTGTGTATCGCTCCGGCTCAAAAACTACTTGAAGATTTGAAATACTCAAAGTACTGCGCCGTCATCCCTTTCCAGAGCTTAGTATCATTTTCGAGTGAAGAATCCGATAGCAAAACTTGGAGTTTTTGTTTGAACGTTAACATCCAAAAGCACTTATAGGTTAAGTAGATGAAGAATATGACGACTGTGAATGTGAATCTGATATCTTGGTGGATAAGAGACTGATGTTGTCTCTCACATACTGTATAGATTTCCTTAATAAACAAATGTTGTAATAAATGTAGCCCAGCAGCTGATTGCTATTAGAAAGAACAATGAACTTCCAGGATGTTTGAAAGGGTTTGACACTGGTATATCATTATTGTATTTCTAAGACATGTGTTTCTATTTTACTTTATTAAATGAAAAAAAAACTAATTCATAAGATCTTCAGAGCACATGGATTTGCTTCCCTTAAAGCAGTTTACATTTTCAATTCACTTTCGGAACATTTTTGAGCACTTTTTTTTATTTTACATTGCGCTTGATTTTGCTGTAAATTTTAGCGCTTTTAGATATAAACCTTTGGCCGGACGAACTGACGGCATGCATCATCCCAAACAGCCCTATTGGTTTAAAAAGTGTCTTCTCTTGGGCGCTCGATGAGAAATGACTCATTGATCATTGAGCTTTGTGGCTAAAATTCATAGGTTTCGCTTTCAATTGAGTCTTTGGTGAATTTTGCGTTGAATTCCGGTTCGGTTAAGATTAATAAATAAAAAATTAAAGAAATAAGAGAATGCGAAGCATACTTCTGGATTGATGCAGGTGCACAAATTCACACACAAATTCTATGATTATTTTCACAATCATCATAACCTCTGCGGATGATTCCTTTAAAATCAAGCTTCCAATTTTCACTCATTTAAATTTACCGTGAGTGCTGTCGTATAGTTGATAGTTCATGATTTCTGAAACTGCATACATACAATGAAAATTTGCATTATAAAACAAGCTTATCCTCGCCGGTTCCGAGGCTGCAGCGCAGCGCCAGGAAGAAACTCTTCTGTTACACTTTTGCGCTGTGTTATATCTCATAAGCTTTCTGGTCTAAGGTCTAATATGTCAATATTGACTTGACCCCATGGACGAGACACCACAGCTAATTCAAATATAATATTTCCAAAAGAAAGCAATACATAACAATTACTAAAGATTCGTTATGCTCTTGTATTCCCTCCTCAATTTAAAGAACCTGAAAATGCATACGAATATTTTTAGAGCGACATCTAACATTTTAAATTCAAAGTATTCTGTGTTGTATGAAGAAGTACGAATTCTCGAAACCTTAAGGGTTTTCTAAAAGGGGATTTGATTTAACCCATGAAAATAAGGGTCCACCACGGTACCATTAACTTTGCCCCCAATCAATGAATCGAAACGTGAAAAGCTGCTAAATTAAGCTAAATGCATGCTCCAAAAACTGAAGGATGCGCATTTGCTAAAACTAAATGGTTGAATTACAGTAAAACAATTACGATCACAGAATAATTACACCAATGTCATTAGCATGGCCCCTTTACTACGGTACCATTCATTCGAAAACGGCTCAACTAAATAAGCTGAAACAAAAAGTAATATGACCAGCTAAGTGATATCTACAAAGTGAAGGATCCCCATGATTTAGAAAATTCTCGTTCGCCCGCAATTAATTAATTAAGACTGCGTAAGCCTGGCGGTGAGAATTGGAACTGAGCTCCATTTAGGTTCTTCTTAATACAAACTACAACACTCGAAATGCATGCATAGGTAGGTAGATGGCTCCTTTGTCAGGATGGATGGATGTACATTCAGTTGTACCTGTACGTACACGTAAGACTCAAAAGCCTGTAAAGTTATACGTTATACTTATACCCAGAACCTGACAAAACCCATAAGGATTAAGGACACTTACTGACTGACTATATGAAGATATTAACCTACGTAAATCCTAATCTACAATCTACATTAATACGCACACACAATAAACTACAAAAACCACTTGAAAATCCTTTTATTCAGTGTTAACACGTAAAGACAATACTCAATATAGACATGTACATTTTATACATCATAAACCTTTCAAAAAAACTAGTTTTATATAAATTTCCATAATTTTTATACGTTCAACAATAGATTTATAGTCAATTAAATGTTTTATTAGTCTACTAATTTTTATAATACTTAAAAATATGGCAACGAGCACAAATAGTTCTACTAATCAACCAAATTCCATATTTCCTCCATCAAACTACTCAAGTACTACAATTCCAAAAAGTAATATTCCAATTCCAATATCAAGTAATAGTCTAGCTGAGTTATTATTGAGAAAAAGTACTGGAAATGCAGCAGAAATACTTGTTCATTCTCATTCTCCAACTAGGGTAAGACATTATTAATTTTTTTTAATTTAATAAACAAATTTTTGTTGAAATATAACGCAACTAGTCCAAATATACGATATAATACAAAAGTAGCCTGACATAACCTAACTTAGCTTAAACTAATGAATTACAGGACACTGGAAATGCAGCTCCAAGTCAGCAGAATACAAATTCAACGACTTCAAATACTCCACGACAGCTAAATAGTCAACTAAATCAAAATGAAACACTAGCTCAACCCAATCGGGAACCCTATAGTCTTCTAAAAATCCTAGCCCTTCGTGCTCTACAGCTAACAGCCCCATTGGGGAATTTCAGTACATGTAACAATGATACTGATACGGTTCAATTAGCATTCACACCGCGGAATTTCATACAATTATCCGGGCATCCAGGCTCCCTAGCCCGTGCTGGACCAAATACGCTTTGGAAAAAATTTGAGAGTAAGTGTACGACGTTTATTCGATTACTAATTATAAGATTACATCTGTAATATACACACACAATAAATTAATTACTTACTTACTTATTATTATGTTATTACTTATTACTTGCTAATTTCTAATTTTTTCCTTAACAGGAACAACCCATTCCTCAGAATTATGTGCATATACATATTTCGAGTCTGGAAAAGAGCCTGACCTAAATTTAATTGTACCCCGGTTCTTAGCATTAACAATCTATAACGGTCAGGAATTTTTAGAATTGGAAGACTTAACTTGTCATTTCAATCAAGCTAACCTTAAACTAATGGACGTTAAAATGGGGTCAAGGACTTTTACCGAGTCTGAAGTGGGGAATGAGAAAAGGAGAACTGATTTATTTGAAAAGGTGAGTATTATGCGCCAGTGTAGTAGTTTAATTGCAATTTACAACAGTTCGGGCAGGTGCGAATGCGAAGGGTCACAAGTCACAACAGCTCGGAGTAACCTTACGGTCAAGTCCAGAATTTGCTAATGTTAATTTAATTTCAATACTGGTTTTCATTAAAAAAAAATATGTCCAAGTACGTCGACACTTCATAATATTAAGCGCATTGGTCAGTTAACCCCGCGCGGACGCACAGAAAAAGAGTTGACAATCGCATCAAAATTAAGCGCAGCGGCTTACGAATTGTTTTTCGTCTTGATCTACCCTCTCGTCTCTACGGACTCGTAAATAACACCAGTTGCAACGCTTAATATATGAGTCAGCACCACTGCGCTCAAAGTATGCACTTTAAAATTCAAGTCTCAATAAAAACTAATGTATTCAAAAAATTGCTTCGTTATAAAAAAAAAACTCGCTAAACGTAAAACCTCAAGATATCACATAAGTTAAAATCGCATCAAAATCAAAATATTGCTTGAACTCATTATGTATAAACTCTGTGTTTTCATGTATTTCTATAGATGCTCAAAATTGATCCAACTGCCGGGACAGAAATTGACCGTGAAACCAAATCAATGACAAAACTAAATTACATGAAATGGCGTGAGTCAACCTCAACTACAATGGAATTAAGCTTTCGTATTGAAGGAGTTGCAGGGACAAGGAATTATATTAATTGCAAGAAGTTAGTTCGGAGGTGTCAAGTTGTTCAAGTTTTACGAGAGTTCTTAAGTGATGATCTTACTAATGACACTACTGATTCATGTTCAAACTCTTCAATCAATGTTGCAATCACATGTACTCTCATTAATCGATTAAAAGATATAAAAAATATACTCGAGAATTCATCTTTCTTTCAAGGACATGAGGTAAGATGACGTAATGTATATGAAACATATTTATACAAACGTTACGACATAACATGAAACGCTTTTCTAAACTTATATACAGGTAATTGGCTCATCATTACTAATACTCCGTGACAATACATCCGCCTCCGCATACTTGATTGACTTTGCTAAAACAATACAATTACCTGATTCCATCAAAATTAATCACCGTTCTGAATGGGTACTTGGGAATCGTGAAGATGGCTACCTAACCGGACTTGAGAACCTCATAAATGTAAGTACGGTTAACGGAATTACCTAATTACACATTCTTACACATTCGCATTACATGTAACACATTTTCCATTAATTACAGATTCTTGAAGAAATCTTGTAAATTCAACGACTAGGACTGGTGACAACGACAACATTAAAAGTGGAATTTTTAATAAAGTTTTTTGTATGAATATATTATAAAATTGCTGCAAACTGCAATTAATTGTGTTTCCTTGTATTAAGATAACTCGAGTAATTCATTGCTCTTCAGTAAGAGCTTTTCTCGCCGAAAGTACTACATTTTAGTTAAAGCAAGCTCGAAGAAGGATATATATTTCCGGGTAAATATTGAATTAATAAAGTGGTAAGGTGGTAAATGGTAAGGGTTGCTAAATCTAAAGGTGTGATTTTCTCGGCCTGAGATCTCAATGGAACAAAATATCGGCCAGGCCGTAGTGGAGAAGTTCAATTTGCTAAAACTGTCTAGGAATTTGTGCTGAAAAGGTTCTAGATTTATTGTTTTAAAGAACATTTCAATAAACGGTATTTTTGTCGGGAGTCGGGACCACGGAACTAGCTTTTATTAAATTCCAAAGTATCAAGAACCACAATTTAGCGTATGCCGCGGTATGTCATGTACTGAATCAAATGTCATTAATAAAGAAAATCACGGCAATTAATTATGAATATCGAGAAAATTTGATTGAACGGACTTTATCTTTACGATTAAATTTTTTAAATCTTTGGGGAAAACATCATATTTGCTCGAATTCTGGAATTCCTCAGTGTCACGAAAATCATACTTCTATATCTTGCATAAGCTACAATTATATAAAAATTTCATATCAAATAAAGGATTACTATATGAGTATATACCACGCCACAGTTAAACCTGAGCGTGGCCAAAACTTGATTTCTAGGGAACCAAATATATGGACGTTATGACACCGCTTAAAGGTGCTTGCAAATTTTCGAATCTGCGTATTAAAACTTACAGGTTTTTCAGGTTATATGTATTTTCGCCTCGGGAATGCTCGCCCTTGGTTAGAGTGCACTCATGTTAACTTAACAAAACAAAATCCTAACATAGCAATTATGATAGCTGTATTGTCGACTCGACTCCAGCGTTATAACTAAGGCTAAGGTGTAACCTATAAGATTAGCGCGCGTCTAAAAATTTAACCCAACCTAACTTCAAACATTGTAACGAATTAAAGATAAGTAGCGCGTGCATCTATGTGGTGCGGTTTGGCCGTTGAGAAGCCGAGGCGAAAAAATCGCAAAACGAAAAGACACAAGGCGAACAGGCCGTGGAGACCGGAAGCACAAATTATAAGGTTAAAAGGTCAGACGGTTTTTTGTACATCCATATATGTTGCAAAGAATATAATCAAAACTATACGAATAGCTAATTAGGCTTGAATATTTAATGTTGAAATTCAAAGATGCCCGATCGTTTAATTTTGAATGGAAATACGGGTTCTAGAAGCCAGAATTAGCCTTAATTTGACAGGAATCTTGTGTCGAAATATGTTCGTATGTGTCATTCAGGTGGCACAGGCTCCCAAACATTCTGCTTTTTTCTTTACAATGCATTTCACGACTTGTCGGGAGTCTGTAGCCCGATTAATTGGATGCCGTCGACTTTCTTCTAGTTGAACGACGAAACGAAGTTGAAGAAGTGTTATTGTTATTACCACATACGGCATCTCGACTCCATAAAATGCACATCGACCTAGTTTCTTAACCCCGTATTCTTAGTAGGCAATTAAAAAATTACGGTCAGCAACTTAGACCATACCACAATCGGAACTGTTAGTAACTGTCAGCGGAACTAATTTTTACCTGTGTTCTTGACTCGACTATTTAAGGAAGACCCACCAGTCTTTCCTCATGATCGCATAGTTTGCTTGAGAAGAAACCTCGAAGTCTGGGCATCAACTATAGCACTCCTTCCCCATCTGGGGAAGGGGTAGGTGTTAGGAGTGTGTTCCGTAGTGCATCAAATCGTGAAATTGTTTTTGCCTTAGTGCAATAGTTTAGCAAATGACAAGTAATGTTCTGAATTACACGACAACAGGTAATTCCTAGATTCAGCTGCCTAATTTAATTCTTTGTCAGTTATTCAAAATTGCTGGAACTTCGCTTTAGAGCCTTGGTCACAGTAAATGTCACAGTAAATGATGGAAGCATGGATGAAGTCAAATTTCCGTGCTGTCGTTGTCCCATGCCGTGTTTGATGACTCTCAAAGTCATCAACAAGTAGGAACATTCCAAAGGCTCTCCAGCTATAATTTCAACTGCATAATGAAGAGTTTACGACAAGATTGTTGACCCGAGCATTGAGAACATAAATAAAACGGTTACTTTAATGTAATTATATACTTCCAAAATAGGTATCCGGGGTATCGTATCGTATAAATAGGTATCGTGGGATGCCAAAAGTACCAGAGATTCTGTTCCACATTCTCGTGTACATCAAAGTTCAGGGAAGGTTTTTCTATCTCAATATTAAGTTTGTACATATTAGGCTGTTTAAAAAATTGTACAAAATTTGAAATAAGTACAATAAATGGCTAGAAATATATTCCATTCTTTTTCAGTATGCATAATGCATATTTACTAGCATACGTCCCGAACAGTGCACTCCTTACAATTATTTAACCTAAAACCTAAACAGAACCACGGACATTCTGACGCTTGTTTGCTGGTCTTTCTCCACGTGATGCATTGTCCATACTCGTATTTAATTAATTTGTATGTATTTGCTTAATTTACAGGTAATCGTCGGTTTTTTCAACATTTATAGTCCACAGAAGTAGACTATAAATTCTCTACTATAAATTCGTTCTCAGTACGTCCACGACGGCATGGCAGTTACTTATCTCCAGGAGAAGATGAGCAGGAAATAGCTAGTTTGATTCAAATAGGGCTGATCAGGTATTGTAATACCAACTTGCAACCGCAACAACTACTGGCTTAGGTAAACCCCATTTGTTTATATACCTGCTTGCCGAATCTATATTACTGTGGAATAATATTTACGATTAAAAGTAACCTAATTGAGTTCCACTTCCGCATTCCAACAAATAAAGATATTAAATGCACGTGTACGTGTTTTATTGTTTTGCAAACTTTGTTAATGTTTAGAAAACTGAAATATCATTATATCGTGTTATTTTATTGATTACAGGTAAACAAGCCGTGAATTCAATTGACCTCAAATAAAGCTTATGCTGTCTACATTACGAATTACTCCTTCAAAAAAACTTATCCATAGGAACGCAAGCATAGTAAAAAATGATTTAGCGGCTTCTTACAACTATATCCTGATGCTGAGGAAATTATATAGTTCCAGTAAATGGTTTCAATCGACAATCAGCACACCTGCTAAGAACGGTAATGAGTAACGAGCCTATAAATGCTAACGTTTGTTCCAACGGTACAATTTTATTATTTCAAGTTTGTTAAATCATTGTAAACTAATCTCCCGATGTCTTTATATAATTAAGTACTTACCAATTTTAAATTGAACTTTGAACATATGCATACATGGATATCTATTATTCTTGTTAAAAACTAGTTACTTCCTATAAGCAATTTAATTATGTAAAAGGAATACCTATCCTATATTTTTTAAAATAAAAACTGTCTTAAATTAACATTAACGTTAAATTAAACGTTAGACCTGTATTTGCATATTCTGAACAGTACACAATTAAAACAAAATAAAAACTTTTAACGAATATATACTTTTGCTCCGTAAAATTCCAGCTAGTGAATTCTAGTGATTTCAGTGTCGTTGGTTTACATTAATACATCTTGCACGTAACTACGATCAATTTAAGTCGCATACTGAATGGACTATATTTTTTTATAAAACTTGGAAGTTTGTTGATCCCATCAAGCGCGATTCCAAAACACGCTATTCGTATATCTTATGGACAGCTTTAGCGTTGTTGAATACGCCAAGAAGTAGAATTTACGATGCCAAAAATCGCGGAGACAGTAATCGCACAGATTTTTTGTGAGATTTTTGGATGTCTCAGAACCCAAATTAAATTATACCAGAGCCCTAAAAAGGAATTGAACATGGGGACAGGCATTATTAAGACAATTCTGAAAACTGAATAAGGGCAGTTGACATTTACGAACGATTTCTGGTCGTGATCCTTCTTCAAATCATCAATCAAATTCAAGTTCAATTCAACGAATGATTTACTTCCCCACCTGACAGAGTTCGCCCCAGCAGAGCATCTGTATTGCAAGGAGTAACTTATTACATCAACTTTATTTATAAATCATTGATACTTGAAAATATACGTTATGCGTTTTTCTGCTAAATATGAATAATTGGCGAAAAAATCGGAATGTATATTTTCAAGTGGGTATTATTCTTTATCATAAAAATTGATGCAATGAATTGCTTTGATTTCTAATCACACTTCCTAGAACTAAGAAGTAACACAATCGAAATAGCAAGTAGATCAAGTACAAGAGTACTGTCCATGTAGCAATTAGACCACGGATTACACATTTATAATTCTATTTTCCTGTGAAGTTGCCACTGATTTAGGTTCCACGACAGTTGGTCCAATATCGTTTATTTTAAAACAAACTATAATTTGAAATAGTCTAATGCACAGAAAATTTGTTGAAATATGGTTATTGTAAATCCCATTTATGGGTATTTACCGTGCAATTATGTAAAAAAAAATGTAAATACGTCTGATAAATGCGAAATAAAAACTGTTGATATCGGTAAGCTCCAAAACGTTTATCTGAGTCATTTCCTTGTGAAGATCAATTTTAAGCTCCAAATATGTGAGCTTATTATTTACCTAAACTACCCTGACCAAACGACGTGCTTCGATAATTTATATGATGAAAATTTGCTTGGACGTTGGTCTTCACTTTGTAGACTGCTCACCTCTGATGAATTCTCTTGTAACACTTCAATTTGTCCAGATAAAACCCAAATGTGTCTTTTAGTCTGTTATTTATAGAGATGGCTAATTATAACACTCAACGATAAAACTATTTAAACTCATTGTATGGTGGACTTAGTATACACACACTACATTTGCCCATCTCCCAACAGTCTCTGCTCTAACGTCTAACGAAACGGCATTAACGATGATGCTAACAATCAGTAGTCCGCTTCTCATAGCTTCCTTTCTGTTGTTGGGAACCTTTTCAACTGTAACTGAAGCCTTCAAAGCTGAATATGCCAACGCAAAACTACCCGTTACACTAGCATTTTCACAACCAGTCTACGATGGAAACGACAGCATTTACCTCTTCGGAGGATACCATTACGGCTCTTCTGGTTATACTAATGGAATATACCGCTACAACATTAGTTCCGACACAATTGAAAAACTTGGAGAGATGCCGTCCGTTGGTTACCGAGGATCCGTTGAATCAGTTGGTAACGACATTTATTATTTCGGAGGCGCTGGCGCCGCCGAACGTGAATCTCCGTTGTCGTTAAAACTGGATTTCAACGATGTCATCAAATATAATCCTGCAACAAACGAAGCGACAAATGTTGCCAAGATTCCGGTGACTGCGTCATTTTTCTATACATCTTTTCAACTACCAAGTAATTCGTCAACTGTTTACTTCTGGTTTGATATCGGTAATGCAGCATCCAGCCTGGTGGCCTTCGACATGACAACATACGAATCCACTACTCTACTTGAAATACCCAAATTTAATGGATACAGCTCTGTTGTGTCGGGCAACTATGTCTATATTTTCGGAAACGAATGGACTGACGGTATAAGAACGGGAGTCATGAAAGTTGATATGACGTCATGGGAAATGCAGAGATTTGCATGGGAAGACGTCTATGTTAACCATTTAGCCGATGCAGTGTCGGATGGTGAGAATGCATATCTTCTACGAAATAGGGATCCGATTTCGGGAGACATCAGAGGAAATCTCCTCGTTCAATTCAATTTGGAAACTCAGATCTGGACATCTCCAGAAGTCGAAAACATCCCTGTTAAGGAGTATCACCATTATACCATAACTCCAACCAGTGCTTATATCCAGAAATTGAATAGGATTTACTATTTTGGAGGATCAATCTACAACGGAGTTACCAGGCAGGATACAACAACTAACGAAATCTGGTATATCGACCTGATCTAAATTCCCACGTTTTCATGTCAAAACAAATCACGGCTGCTAGCTGTCGTTACGGTTAATATTTTGTCATGCTTCGTATTCTAATATTTTAATTGGTATTGATTTGATTAAAATCCGGGTGTTTAAATAAATTCGTTAATAAATAATTATATTATATTTTATTATTATATTTTATTATTATATT
>JAQFYT010002621.1:0-12437 GCA_034694925.1 Ceratophysella denticulata
AACCTGACTAAAATCAAATTTACTGCCATGCAGACTTATTGCACAAGTCTTCTTTTTCATGGCAGATTCTATTTTCTTATGGCACGTATATATTTCCCATTGTACAATTAATTCAGCCACTTACGAATCTTATGATATTGTCCACTTTTAGCAAAGAATACATTATAGTATTCATTAAACGCCACGTCCATGAGTCCTCGACCCAGACAATAATTTGGAAATATTAAAAATCCAATCTTCAAAATATGATAAATTTTGGCCAAGAGCTAGACAAAATCAAATATCAAATTCAAGTTATAATTGAGTCCATTTTATAACATTTATGCAAATTAACAATGTTCAAATTAGTGACCTGATTTCCAGAAAATACTTCCAGCAGAAACGATGTTACCAGGCATGTGATTCCAACAAAGAGATTCAGAACAATCATGCAAATGTAGGCTGAACTGGGTTCTTTGAATAGAAATGAAGCTGGATACATGACTGGTGTAATTGACCAACTAAAATACAGAAATTGGTCAAATTTTGCAATCTTTCGAGCTTCAGTAAAGCTTCATGAGTGCAACCTACCCGTAAAGTAGAAATAGAGAGACCACAGCTGGAAAATTTGTTGGTGACGTGTAAGCTGGAATATCAAATATTAATAAAATTCCAATACAAAATGAAGCTGGGACTGTGTAGCTACACTGTAATAGAAAAATCAAACCAGAATTAATATTTCAAAGCGTATATTCTGGATAAAGCTCATGCACTGCAAACATGGTAACTTACAATATCCCAAATATAATTTGCTACCCAGTAAACTCCACGATGAACTCCGCAAATAAGTTGAAGATGTTTGGATTTATTGGATTTTTCGTAGACAAGGAATAATACAAAACTGGCTGGAACAAAGCTCATGGCCACAATTATAAAAATTGCAATCAGTGCATCATTCCCTTGTAGAATTTCATCGTAGGAAAAGTAGGATTGAGTTTTTGGAAAAGGATGATTTATCAATGTGATGCCTGTCAGTGAATGAAGAAACAATTAGATATGGGAAATAAGTCTCTCTCCGCGAATATATAAACGTGCCATGAAAAAATAGAATCTGCCATGAAAAAGATGACTTTTGTGCAATAAGTCTGCATGGCAGAAAATTTGATTTTAGTGAGGTTAGGTTAGGTTACAACGTTAGCGGACGAGATTGATTCGTTCTACAGGTTAGGTTAGATTTTTGAAATACCCAAATGACCAACAACTAACTTAACCTTTGGAATTATAGACCAATTTTACTTATTCAAGCATTGCATTTCCTATTGCAAAAGTCCTTTTTTATGGCATATTCTATTTTTTCATGGCATCGAAAACTGACATCCATAAACTTACGCTCTGAGATGAAAGAACCCATATTCAGTATCACAGAAAGTATTTAAAGTAAAAAATATTTTCCGAATGACAGCCACATTCCCCAGAATATTCTCCTGTAAATTGAGGAACGTGAGCAGGCTGGTCGACATCAAATTGATATTGTCTTTCATAGGCAGAGTATTCGCTTTGAAATAGTCCATATCAATTTCAGCCTCCACGCTGTAGTCCGGTAGCATCAGCATATTCAGTTTCACGTTGCAGAGTGAATGGAAAATTGTGAGCACATGAATTTGACCCTGTAACGAAGCAAATGAAGAATTGCAGTTGTATTGCAACACGCATACTCACTACGAGTTAGTACAGTTTTATGCTTTTATGTTCCGAAATTCATATATTTACCATGACATGGGACGAAGATGGCGTTTTCTGATCCGAAGAATTAGCCAGTATACAGCTAAGCATTGACATGAAGTCAGCAAACTTTTCATCACCCTTTGCAGTTGCTCTAAAGGCGTGCATAACACCGGCTTTGATCACCCCATGTTTTCTCATCAAAGTAGCCAAGAATCCAAGGAGCCTTGTGGTTCTCGCCGAACATTGAACGTTCCGCCTGTCATTTGCCACTTCGACCCAAGCTGTTACTGAGGAGGACGGGTCAAGGCTTTCCTTGGTCCGAGCCTCCAAATCACTTTCAATGGACGTTACAATAGGATCCATGATTGCTCTACATACGACTAGACAAGTTGAAGGAGATAAGTCGGCCAACTGGAGACAAACCCACCGGAGTAAAGTCATGAGTTCAGGGTGAGTAGTTTCACATAGCGTTCCAATTAACTGTAAATTAAACAATATTTGAAAATATGTAAGTATAATCTATCAGGGCGAATAAAAATAAACAGCACCGTATTCCTACATCGTAAACAATGCAGTTACGGTTACGGGATTTACCTCTTGAAGTTGAGCTGTAACCCCATGTAAGAAGGCACTCCACATTCGTCGTAAGCTTATCAACTTGAGTTCACTTTGTTCATCCAAAAATTCGTTACAAAACACTGGTAACGGCAAGGGTAGGAGTTCGGACATGATGGTTAGACCAGGAATGAAATTGCAAGGGCTCGTGAGCGTGAATCTACGAATTATAGCATAAAAATCATTTACAACTGTTCAGATACAAAAACGCATATAAGTACAAATAAAAAATCAAGAAACACTTCCGTACTTGATCAGTTCTGAAATCATGAGTGTCCAAATGCTTTTAGTCAATTCCTGCTCGGATTCTTCCCCGAGTTTCATGACGGGTGTCGTGTAAGCTTGAAGAGCAGCTACAATATGCTGCTTGACTGTATTTGCACTTTTCAAAGAGACGGATGTTGAAGGGAACGAGTCGAAAATCCCATACGTTTGAAGTAGGAGCGGAACTTGAGTCATGTCACGAAAACCTGCAAATTCGTGTCGTTACATCTGTAATGTAATGAATGCCATGACACAAAAACAACATATTGCTAAGCTGAATGTCTCACTTGTATTGCGAACTTGAATAACTTCAGTTAGTATTTTGCGTAATATTCTAACAATAGGGAGAACAATTGACACAAGAGCATCTCCCTTGGCTCGGACAAATGCGTAGGCATATAAGGCCGGTTGTTCAAATTCCTTGATGATTTTACTCAGCAGCGTGGACAGTGTAGTAACAATATCCGCGGAATGCATTCTTACGTATCCTATTGTATACTTCATTTCTTTGATCGCGGGTGGATCAGGATTATTGGACGGTATAATTGAAATATCGTCAATTTGGTCTAAATCTTCAGGAACTAAACCTAAACAAACATAAGCAAATAAATACAAGTATTAACATTAAATGTGGAATAACGCTAAACGTTTGTCTACAACATAAACAGATAAATATAATACCTAGCCCATTTAGAATTCGTAGAATTGTAACAACTTCAGGTGTGAATCCCCAATGAGAATCAGCAGTTCGAGGACCTTCCAGAAACCCATCTAATTTGGTTTTGAGGATCTCTGACAGAATATCAATCCCGTCGAGAGTGAAATTACCAGGGTCCAATGTTGGTTTGAGGAATGGAATCAAGTCATTTAGTTTATCGTAACCCTCATGGTCTTCATTCAGGCTGGTGATTATTCGAAACAATTCTGAACCGTGCTAACAAATAGAAAGGATTAACAAATCGTTAAATAAACCCTGATTCTAAATTCAACAACACAGACATATATTCTTCATAATAGAGCCTCTTACACTGCGAAGAAATTGAAAATTATCCGAAGTTTTAACAATATAACAAAGTAACTCCACTGCATATTCGTTCATTGTAGATCTTTCAAGAGCACTGAGCTTGTCACAATCTCTCAGTGATTCCATATCGCCATCCTTGATACATTGAACCAATGGTAATACAAAATTATCAATAGAAAATGTTTTCGTAATAGCTTTTCTTCCGGCAGGAGAAGCAAGAGCTAAGTAAACACAATGAAGAGCGTCCATTGATTCATCTAATGCAACAGGTGCCTGAGAAGTTGAGTTTGTATTCAATGAAAGAGTGTCCGCACATTTGGCAACCTGCGAGTCAGCAAATAGTCAAAATCAAAATTAGTATAAGTACGCGAAAGTTCGATAGAAAATAGTCATCAATGACAAAGAACAAACCTCAAGGCAGTGTGCAAAATACGTCAAGAACTCCGTTTCGTAAGAACTTCTCAGATGTTTCCATAAAGACATTGTGCTTTCTTCGCAGAGATAAATCAAACCAGTCTCCCAGGATAATAAGCAGGCAAATATTCTACGAATCGATTCATTGATAACAGGATGAACGCTGCTTGCGCCGAGCACAGTGCAACAACTTTTTAAAAAATTACACTCTTTGAGAACTTTGATGAAACTGAGCCTGGGATCTAAGATTTCAAGAAAAAAAAAGTTACATATGTATTCAGTGGTTGAGTATTTAACATTTAAATGCAAAATATTGTGTTTGTTTGTCACTTACTCCAAGAACTATTATGTGGAATTTCTAATACTGTTTGAGCAGGTAAAAATCGTAAAGGATAACCGGGACTGTGCTCAATATTTTCCATTGACTCGATCAGAAACCCCAACCCGTTCATCATTTCATCCGGATCCATTTCATTCGTCTTGTCTTCAAAACTCACCAAGAACCGTATGACACAAATTTTTCTCAAAAACCATGCAAATGCGAACTCAAATCTTCTCGATCGGCGCTTCTCCATTACATAATCAAGAATTTGTTCATGAATGCTCATCTCCCCAAGCTTGTCATCCGTGAAGGACGTGTAACCTAATTAAATAAGAACCATTACAGCATATACACATCGTAAATACGTGAGCAATAAGGAATAACCACAGAGCACGAAGAAATACCTCGTATAGTCGTCAGCGTGGCGTCAAAAGCCTTAAGAATGAGATTCTGGATAAGTGGTGTATCGTTTCGAGTATCCGTAAGGAGTTGGAATAGCTTATGCTGAAGTGATGTACCATTTTCATCAAGCTTGATCTCGAGTATCTCGTTAGCTAAGAAGTTGCTGAAGCTACATGCACAATGTATCAATTTCAATCCGACCTTGATGCGACGAACATTGAAGGTGAGGGCGGCTTGAGTGGTTGCTGAGTCTACTTCAATTCCTTTTCGCACCCAGTAGCACAATGTTTCCACAACTGTGAAGTGAACAGGAAATGTAATTGTTGAGGATTTGCTAAAATCTTATGATACTCGAATAAAAAAAATGCAAATACCTTCAGCATTTTGGGCTAAATTGGTTGGAATAGAGCTACTGAAGAATGGAAGTAATTGCTCTAGAAATTGAACCCAGCTTTCCAACATGCTTGGCTCAAAATTCTTCTTCGAATATTTCTTCAAACCGTCTTGAAAATTCTGTTGAAGGGACTTGTCCACAGGAACCGATTTGAGAACGTAGTTATCAATGCTTAAATGCTGTAGATTAGAGTATAATGTCTTTTTATAATGCAATCTTGCATGATTATTACAAAATATCAAGCGAAATGCTTGTAATTTCATTCACCTTGAGCGTTGGAATTTTGAAGGAATCAAGAGACAGGGGCTGACCAAACTGGTCTCCAAGTGCCTCCTCATACTCCGCTAAATCAAAGTCATCCTCAGAATCCGCATAGTGCATTTCTTCATCACTAAGAATTTCTTCCACTGCTGGTTCAGTAAAATCTTCTTCAAAGTCGTGGTCACTCAAACCGTCATGAGCAGTGGCCAACGGTTGAGTAGTTCTATCATCACCAGGTGACAGATCTCTCCCTTTGGCCTCTGGACTGTCAGAACTCGGAGGAATATCTGCATATTATGAAATAACGTCTTAGAAAAACAGTAGCTCATTTTTAGAAACTTCAGGTAAAATTTTTTTAAATCCATTGCTTACAAGGAGCTGTCAAAACATCCTCACTGCCGGATGAAATCTCTCCATCGGATATATCTTCAGCTCCAATGTCATCTGTTCCGAGTGTCAATTGTACCGTAGATTTGGCTGGTGAGCCTCCACTCGGAGTTGGTTCATCAAACGGATCTTCATCAGAACTGAAGGGCTCAACCTTCTCCAGTGGATCCCGAACAAGTGAAACAGTACCCTTACTTCCTCGTCTTTCTAGAGCTGGGAAATTCCTAGTAGCCGTAAAATTAACCCTGGTCGTGATTGTTGGTATTGCTTGAGGCAAATCGTCTTCTCGCGTGTCAAATGTATCTTTCATTTCGACATCTTCGTCAATCTCCATTTCCGGAGATGAATCTGAAAATAAAAAAAAATGTGTAACAGATGCGAAAAAGTGCTGCATAAATTCAAAGCTGAAAAGTTGAATTCCTAACTCCTTACCTCTGCGACTATCCTGGGGTTCATCTTTAATTGATATTTCTTGCTTAATTGTCGTGCCCTCGTCGATGTGCTCTTTCTCATCATCATCATCATGAGGTAAGTCTGGGGAAAGTACAGGTTCCAGCTTAATCTCGATTGGAGGCGGTGGCTTGATCGGAATATCTTTGGCTTCAACAGCGTAACCGTACGTTGCCAGAGTCAAGCTATTGTAAAGACCCTTCACTAGGAGTTTGGTGGTAAATATCTGTACAAATGAAAAATAAAAAATCAACTGTACTTATATTTGCATGAACGCGGAAATCCAGACAACGCCATCGTCTTCTTTGCATATTTGATTTGAACTCACAGGATTCTCATCCTCACTACAGAATAATTGAATCGATGACTTTTCTTCATAACGAAACCGGCTAATCGACTTGAATGTGGAACGAGTTGGTTCTGTGGCATCTTGGTAGTAGAAGTCAAGATCAAACTTTTCTGGATTTGTTGACCTATTTTGTATTTCGAGAACATTCATTGAAGGTTATTGCATTTGATGAAATACTTACACTTGTAATCAACGAAAAACTATAATGGACAAGGTCAAAGATCACGCACCCTAACTGTGGCACACCGCTAGACAAGACGACCGTAGCTCCAAGCGGAATTACACGGATTTCTGTTAACCTCACAGGCTGTGAATAACTCAGCAGCTCGACACACGGTTCCTAATTGAACATAGAATGAATTGAAATTAACTCATAAGTTGTAAATTGTAAGATAAAATAACGCATTTCTGATTTCCAGTATAAGAAGTATATGAATAACTGATGAAACATGAAACAAATAATAAATATTTGTATATAATGAAATATTTTTGATTTTACCTCATTGCTTCGATCATTGTAGAAACTACCAAAGAATTGACAAGCAACTTGATTGTGATCTTGTTTGAGAGAGAGTCCATCAACAACATCACCCTCAGTCTCGTCATCTTTCAATTGACCTTCCTCATCACTGCACTTCTCTTCGTCCTCGACCTCCATTCCGTAATTCTTGACAACTGACCTGTGTTGATCACTTGTGACTTTTCAGTTTTATTAGATGTTAGATGAACGAAAAATCAATAAAACCAAAAATGACAAAATTCCAATTTATAAGAGCGGCAATGAAAATCAAAAATGGAATTGAACATTTGACATTTGGATTTTAGCTCCAAATCCCACTTTGTTTACATGCCGCAAGGACACGAGAGAAAGGCAAGAAAGGCAGCAGAATGTCTAGGACAGGGTTGTCCAAACCTTATATGTTGCATATTGAGTGGTATTACGACACATTGATTTCCAACTACCAGCATCATTAGCATTATTGAGATTGAAATCTACAGATTGTCAGTCATTGGCTGGGTTGGCTGTATGATACCTGAAATCCTAATTCACAGACTATCTAATTTAGATAGGCTATCATAGTTAACAGTGTATTATTGTTAATGTCAAAAGCCGGGAATCGTGTTAAACTCCTTAATTTAGCAACCATGTAATTCAAATCCTTTAGTGATTTTACAGAAGATAACATACAGCATACCAGTCTCTAACTTAATGTAAGATGTAGGTAGATAGGAATTCTTACGAATTATGTCTTTCAAGAAACGATAAGATAAATAAATACATATCCATAATCCATGACTTCTTGAGCCACCCTGTATAATCAATCTTTAGCCCAGATGGGATTTGTGGGATGATGTAAAATAATAAGATTTACGTTCTTTTTCAACACGGTTTACTCTAAAAACTAAGGTCACGTTAGGACTGGAAATCACTGGATTTATGTTTTTCTGTTCCCTTCATGTGTGACCTGTAACAGGCTTCGGAATCGGAATTGAATTAGAAAAATTTCGAGATTTTTAACATAATTTAAAATTTTACAAGAAAGGATTTTAATCCATAATTGGATTTCATATTTATTTTCTATTCCCAACCCAAGCAGAAGCGGATTATCAAATCACATCGCTCGTCATTTTTATGGTCAACTGTCTGAAAGAATTTTCAGATGACCAGAATATAACGCTATTTTTAAATAGCTTTATCGGCCTCACAAGACCTCATCGGCTATATAAAGCCACGCTGGTTTTGTTGAGCTTAAGGCCTTCCTATCGCGCGTCAGTTTTTGTTTGTTAACAGTCTCAAAGACTTTCAATATAACGTTAATTAAAAAAAACTATCGGCCTCAAAAAACCTTATCGGGTATTTGAGGCCACGCTGGTTTTGTTGCGAGGTTGAAGCCTTCCCATTGCGCGTCGGGTTTAGATTCTCAACAGTCTCAAAGACTTTCAATATTACACGCTATTTTAAAAAAAACTTTATCGGCCTCATAATACCTAATCGGGTATTTGAGACCCATCTGGTTTTGTTGAGCTTAAGGCCTTCCTATCGCGCGTCATTTTTTGTTTGTCAACAGTCTCAAAGACTTTCAATATAACACGCTATTTAAAAAAAAAAAAAAAAAACTTTATCGGCCTCATAAAATCCTATCGGTTATTTGAGGTCATGCTGGTTTTGTTGAGTTCAAATCGCGCGTCGGTTTTTGATTGTCAACAGTCTCAAAGACTTTCAATATAACGCTATTTTGAAAGAAAAAACTTATCAGTTATTCAGGCCGCGCTGGTTTTGTTGAGGCCTGTTTTCGGGGGTTTCTACGTAGATGCTGATGCTGCGCTGTGATGCCCGTGGTTTTTGATGTCGCTTACATTGAATACAATTACAATAGCTAAACAATGCTACAATACTCCATTTTAGTTATAATGGGCAATTCACATATTCTAATCGTTGTGGTTGGTCAACAGCTGCCGTTAGCATTGAATGATTTATAATGCATAGCCCCTGGGGTATATAGAGTCATCTTATCTTGCCGGTCTATAGTACATATACATAGCTAGTTGGTATGGTATGGCCTGGTATAGGGTAAAGGAGAAGGACGACACGTCTATACCCAGGAATCCTGACAAGTCATACACACAGAAGAGGAAGGAGTCATGGCCAGCCGTCGTCATCCATTATAGTTGATAGTCATAGTAGTCAGTCATAGAATAGATACGAGATACAGCAGACACCATCATACATAACCAGTTCACTCACGGGAATCCACTTTAAATAATTTGTAATTATAATACAACAAAACACCTCCCATATTTCTCATCTTTCTCCTTCCTGTACTCTTTCTTCATTCTCCTAACTTCAACCTTGAGCTTTACTTCTGTCTGTTGTTGGACTGTGTACCGTGTATTTTTAAAATTTTAAGAATTTTGAATTTCGGATTTTGTATTTTGTAAACCGTGCAAATACTAAAAGAACTTCAAGATGCAAAGTGTGGCAGGGTTACGACGTGCTGCAAAAAACATTGCACATAATTATACGGATCCGCAAGTAAGTCATAACACATAAGTTGAAACTTTAAAAAAATATTTTCTTGATAATTTCAAATATTTGATATTGATTCTGATGATGACGATTACAATTTATTTAATTTTTTGTGTAGAAAAAAGTTCGTGAAGCGACGTCGAATGATCCATGGGGCCCAAGTTCCACTCTTATGTCGGATATTGCAGATTTAACGTATAATTTGGAAGCTTTTGCGCAAATTATGGAAATGTTGTGGAAGCGCTTGAATGATCATGGGAAAAATTGGAGACATGTTTATAAATCTCTTGTTTTACTTGAGTATTTGATCAAGACAGGGTCTGAGAGGGTATGTTGTATGTTACTTTTGGTCTGAATTTAAACTATTCTGGTATTAGTAATATATATGTTAGGAGAAAATTATATAAAAGTTCTTAAATAAGGCTTTTGTTAAATTCACAGGTTGGACAACAGTGTAAGGAAAATATATTTGCAATCCAAACGCTGAAGGATTTTCAACATTTTGAAGAAAACAAGGATCAAGGAGTGAATGTTCGTGAGAAAGCTAAACAACTTGTTGTTTTGTTGAGTTCGGATGAAAAATTACGAAACGAAAGAACCCGTGCATTGAAAGCAAGGGAAAGGTGAGATATGTATTCAGTGTTTATGAATTGGACATTGAACAACCTTGACTTCAAACAATTACAAACTCCAATTTAATTTTTGTTGACATACAAATATATAGATTCGCTCAAACAATATCCGGCTTTGGCTCATCCAGTGGAGAAGATGGAGCAAGTTCAACGGGTCATTCCCCTGTTTTTCAAACGAATTCCTTTGCCGGGAGTACCTCCGACCGGGCGGCAGCTGTTCGTTCTCGTTCAAATCCCGAATTAGAACAAGCACGACCACAAACGATTGGTGAAGAAGAATTGCAATTACAATTAGCACTGGCTATGTCAAAAGAGGAAGCGGACCAAGAAGAGAAACGCAGGCGAAGTGATGAACTTAGACTTCAAATGGCACTAAGTCAATCTGAACAAGAATTTAAGTGAGTTTAAATGTTTACGCATACTAATACTCCGGAGTGAAACGTGAAATCGACTTTTTTTCACTTGGTTAGGTTGGCTCTGTTAGCATTTATTCTGATTTTATTTATGTATGAATAATTGACAGGGCTCCTGCAACGACTCCCGTCCAATCTTCAGCACGCGGTCCTGTGAATGGCAGTACGGCTCTTGTTGACTTACTTGACATTGACCTTGGGTTTGGAGGCTATGGCGCGCCTGCAGTTGCTTCAGGAGGAAATAGTGAATTACTTGGTGCAGTTGGTGGTATATCTCCTCCAGTTCATCACGATCGTCATCAAGGATTTCCTAATGCGGATCCCTGGAATGTAATTCCGCAAACGGAGAATAGAAGTCAGGACTGGAATACTAATCTGGGTAAATATTGAATGGTTTTTATTTTTTAAATATTCCATGCGTTGTATAGAGTGGCGTAAGTAATACCTGGTTGATATATAGATCCATGGAATTCCAATGCAACCACTCCCAATGTCCCAGTGGATCCCTGGTTACCAGCTCCAACTATTGTCAAAACCTCTGCGGCCTCCCCGTCCTACGACCTGGATTTCGACTTCACTGATCCAAGAGAAATGGAACAAACCAATGGGACCAATAAACCACGTACTAAAACACCACAGTCATTTTTAGGAGAAAACAGCGGACTGGTCAATTTAGATAATCTGATAAAACCAACAACTCGTGTTTCTCCAGTTTTTCAACAACAAAATCCATTTAGTAGTCCCGCGACCGGAAATCAATCCACTGTACCAAATCCCTTTCAAAATACTATACAACCCAAACCAACTATTAATGATTTGAGGTCTGCTGCCGAGAAACAACAAGGTCAAGGTATTAATTTTGCTCAGCTATCCCCCGTAGCAGCCCAAGGAACGACTAATAACCCATGGTCCCCCATCGGTAAACCATCCTTTCCGCAAGATGAAAACCCATTTATTTGAAACGGAGGCAAACATCTTTCGAATTTCGAATGCAAAAAATGCCTTGAAATGTACTTGATGTACTAAGTACACTTGAAATAATTCAGAAGTTATACTGGTAATATAATGTGCATGAGCTGAGAAACAGATTGTTTCCACTTTGATCCCGATTTAACTTTAATTAACTAACAACGATAAGTTTATGTAGGTACGCCTTTTTAACTTTTTTCCTTCTTCTGTACGGCTAATAAAATAACTACTATTCGAATTGTAATAATTAAATAATAAATACCTACAAGAATACCTGGGCTATTGATTAGTAAACCTGTATCAGTGTTACGGTTCGGATATAATATTGGTTTTGTTATAACCGAACCGGTTAGTATATGATATTTTCGACGGTTTTCGCCAATTAACTACCATTAATGTAGCAAACTCGAAGTTGATAATTATTGGATCTGAACCGGAATTTAGCGCTCTTTTCAATGGTGTAATTACTTTTAAACTCAGAAATTTTCTTCTCAAAATGTCAAATGACTCTGACCCGTCTGGAAGTGTTTCCAATTAATGGGTAATTTGACAATGCTGCAGCAGGTTAGCAATGTTAACGAGTGCACCATGAGAAAGAGCGCTAAATGGTCCAGATTTCATAATTAAGGAATTCATGTTTAGCTTGACTAATGGTGTTTAATTGACAAAAACCGTGTACAAATATTATATACGAACCGGTTCGGTTCTAGCAGAACCAAGATTATATCCGAACCGTAACATATGTATAGTATGGTAATACTGTAGGATAGGCATATTTTCTGAATCCGAAATTACGATTCGTGTGTCAA
>JAQFYT010002622.1:0-12434 GCA_034694925.1 Ceratophysella denticulata
CTTTTTCGAGTCGTACAATCCCCGGATTGTTGAAAAACACGTTTTACCGGACCACGCGCACTCGGGGGAGATCAGTCCACTGTGCTGTACTCCCGCCAGCATTAGAAAGTGGGGTATCGGGGGTGGGCAATTAAGCTCGTTATATATAAGGATTTAGACCGGTTTTGATTTAGAAGGACACGAACAGGCATTCAGGTTTTAGATTAGATACTGTTTATGCTTATGCCCATGGGCACCAATTATTCCAATCAAGTAATTATTGAACAATTTCTATAGTTTTATTTAATTGTAATTGTAATTGGACTTATTCAATGATACATGAGAGAGGTCATAAATACTCTTGTGAATCTCGGTGAAGACAAGGATTCATTATTTTCAAATTCTCAATTTGGTATGATGGTCGCGTATCCGTACGCTGATGGGGCTCCGGGCAACGAAATAATTTCCTATTCAAGAGGTCGAGCTCGTTACTTGTGAAGTCAAGCAATACTCAAGTCAATGGTCTAAATACATAGTATTCATATGAATCATATGATGAACCGTGTGTTAATCTTTTCAATTTGAATCTTGAATCTTTTACGAATGTGGCACTCGCCACTCGCCATTGTTTCAATTTAATTCTCACCTTTTGCTTTTCCTAATGCCTGTCCAGGGCGTAGCTTCATTTCGAGACGTACGTACGAATTAGGATTAAGATTAGGCGCCAGTCCTAAATCAATCGCCGCCTCTTCTTCATCAACCCATGGCCGAATGCGAATGTCTATGATTTTAGAATTTAGGTTCTGCCAATGTAATGGGGATAGGAATGACCTACTTCGCTGAAATCCTCTCAACGAATTTACATGTGGGTTCACGGTGTCACAGATATAAGCCAAATATAATTGTAAGTACTTGCAAAGTGAATTGGAAATGCTCTAGTCTAACTTGGTCTATAAGTCTGATCTGATAATTATCTTGCTGTTGGCAGCTTTATACCTGTATAAGAAATTTTATTGAAAACTTCCCGTTTCGACGACGGACAGACTAGACTATTGAAGTGGAATACCTATGCTCTTCGCTCGTATAAGGCCCTTCTGGTTCTGGGCACAGACCATTTATGTATTTGGGCGTGTAGATTATGTTTAATACAAAAGTTGACTCGCTTCTTAGTTCAATTTTATTGTTTTGGAAAGTTTGCCTAACATAAGGCGCTAATGTTAATGTCTTAATCCTAATTTTTTTGCAAACAATGGAAGTGGTGTATGTATGCTCACTTAAGTGGTAAGAATCAAAATATTATGCAGATGCACTCTCCTCGAGATGGATTTATTGGGGATAATGATAATGTTGGTTTGATGGAGATAGCCGTAGATAGTCTTTTATCTGAAGGCAAGACATCAAATTCAAAAATTCCAATGTATCATGCTCTAATCTACAACCCAATCTTTCTTGTTTTACAAATATGTGTGGGATCATATCACGGATGCGGTTGTGGAGGGAAGATGAGCCAGGGATATTGAGGGTGATTGTTTGTTAAAGTGTTGGTTATGTTAGTTGCTTGACCAGACCACACGCCGACAGTGTTATTATGACTTTGATGAGACTTGCAGACTCATTACGGACCTCCGTTTTTGTCTATAAAAGTAGTTGGGCTTTGTTCGGTCTACTACAAGGAATTTTATTCTACAAGATAATACCGTCTTTTCGTCTTGGACATGCCTAAAACTTGGTTGACCGTTTAGCCTTATTGACCACTTGACCAAGCCTTGGCCACTTTGCATTTTGGGTATAAGCTAGGGTTCGGTGTTAAAGATTTGTCAAAAAATATCACTCATAAATTCAATTTTTTGGATACATTTTAAAACATCACACTGGCACCGTAGACCGAATTATTCGTGTAAAGCGAATTGTCCACATGAAAATGACCGTTAAACAATTTCCATATTGTATGTGGTTTTTTGGCTTGTTTGGTTTTGGTATGTCTGCTCTTGGGTAGGTTCGGAATTTCGGTCATTATGGGGCTTTGAGGGGTGACAAGACGGTTAGCTTTTGACTACTTTGCATACATGCTCTCTGATCCTTGACAGAGTAGGAGTGGATACTAGCATTACTGTTAATTTTAATAATGCTTGTATGATGGTTTAATGACTTTGCTTGGCCACAGACTTGTTACTTAATTGATGCTTCACAGCGTAATTGAGGGTTTTATATGATTCTGAAATTTCTATATGGCTCCATATCAGTATGCAGGAATGTATTTGATACCTCCAGGCCTAGTTCCTGTTATGTTCATGTACTGGGGTTCAATGTTCAATCAATGATTTCATTTTATTGCCAATCTTGAATCTTGAGATCCCATTGTTTTCTCCGCTGTTATTGACATTGCCCGTGAAAATTTCTGATTGAAGAAGAGGTTCCTGGCTGCGGTTATTGCTTTGCATGGGATATTCTTTCAACGAGTCATCATCATCTCCCATTACAGCTTATTGGGTACTGCTGTAGCTGGCGATACCGTGATCACATACGGTTTTCCTGATCTCGCATTAAGTATTGTAATATCCATCTAAGATTAAGTTAGGGAAAACATAGACGATCACGGAGTCGCCTACTTGAGTTGAGCCGCATAGGCTTGGAAGAATGCGAGCCTGATTGACAAGGGATATGGAGATAAGATTAGGTTCCAGGTTCCATTATAGGAGTACATGAGAGCATTGTTGATTGCGGAAGACACTTGTTTCCCCATTGGTGCCCATTCCCATTGTTATATGCAGAAGAGTTTGAAGAAGAGAATAGTTATGAATAGAATGAACTTGGTACAATGGGAACATGGGTGTTGGTGTTTGGGAATTTGAGGTTCAGGATGAGGATGAGATTGATTCTGATGGTCACAGATTTGGAGTGTGTAGAGCACAGCACACTGGCATATGATATGCGATATGACCCATGACATGGGTGCATATATCCTATACCGATAGCTGGCACGTATTATAGGTAATAAATCTTTAAATTGAATACAATAGGTATTATACTTCTGCATGAGTCATGCGTATATCGTGATATTTTGGCATGAAAGCATGGGATTGGGATACACAGGTTCATCTTCATCTTCACAATTACTGTGAACCGCGATTTGCTTGCATTATTGGCAAGGCGTTCAAGTTAAGATTCGTTGAGGTCATGCAAAACACACGAGCGAACATACTATGGGAAACTTTAATGTGCTAATGACTTCTGATTCTGAGGCCTTGATTACAATTTGTTTGTTTCGTTTTTGGTACCTAATACTTACAGAACATATATAGGTATATTGTATTCACACCGAATTCTTGTACATGTTACATTACACTCAAATCCAAACGGACCTGAAATAGGTCGGCCTAGCCCTTCCTACGTTTGAATAAATTTTCCTTACGTTGTTGTTACCAGGAAAGGTTTTTTCTTAGCTTATTATTAGGTAATTTGGAGGGAAGCAGTCGAGCACCTGTTGCAAGGGCTCCTGGGTCGAAGTAGGCCCCTTCATATAGCCTGGCCACAAGGACTTTGAAATTCCAGTTTGATCATTAAAATGGTTGATGGTTGAATGGTTGCCCAGAGGTTCGTTTTGTATGTTTCTCCTGAATTGGACTTCTTCAAACTTTTCTTTTACCTTCTCGTTAAGTTTGGTTTATCTCTTCGTATACTTTAGTGCAGTAAGCTCAGCTACTTATAGCATATCCCGCTCTCTGTTCTTCTGCGACCGGTTTACCGGGCACCGGACGGGTATAAATAGTTTTTTTTGCAGTTTGGCCTAGATTTATACCTTTCGTTCGGCATATGACGTTATCCATGCTACAGAATTCGTAGATTAGGATTTTCATTTTCAAGAATTTACCCAATTTACTATTTACTGTATCTGAAATTAATGAAATCTATAATTGTGATTTAGCCAAAAAAAGAGTCATTTTGCAGCCTGCGTAACGTTATGCATAGACAAAATTTGAAACGTGGATACCGAACTGACCGTCCGAAACGACGAGCTACTGCCTAGACTGGTGCTGCTGACCAAGCTAAGCTAAGTAAAGATTTGAGTCGGAAGAAAGCCCTCCAGGAGATTAGTTTGTGGAAAGAAGTTTATGGTGATGAGACTGGGAGGCCCAAGTATGCAACTCATCTCCTTCACTGCGTGTGTCTCTCAAAATCTCACCTCATCTTTCTTTGAACGTCCAACGTCCAGCAGCATTTTTTGGGGAGCTCATTCCACAGCCAACAAGCTTTGGGCATAGCAGCATTTGGGAGAAACGAGAGAATCATTATTCCGTTTTTTATATGTCTCGCCCTTTTCCAGAACTCGGACTCTCATCTTTTCTGGAGTCTGGTTCTCCGGGATAAATACAGACATGGCCTCAAGGCACATCTTACGTCTTATGAGATTTTTCATTTTTCTTGACCGCATTTTGTCTGTGTCTATGTCGTAAGATTTAATGTTCTGATGGTCAACATGAGGAAAACCATATAGCCGATAATGTTCTGAAATTTAAACGCTTATGCATTGAAATTGAAAAGTAAGTGCACCAATTTATTAAAATATAAACTCTCTACATAGTACTATTTGAAACCCAATGATGTCTTCATTAGAAGCTAAGGCCTTGCTGACGCAATATTCGTATCATTCGCTCGTCTGTAATTCGTCAGAGTTAAGCTTAAGAGGAATTTTCTTATGAATTGAATACCTTTCTTAGGTATTCCGCATCAGGGCCATTCAATATTGCATGTATCATGATGTTTGAATGAAGTTCTTTAGAGACAGAATTTGCCAATATTACAACACTAATTCCGTGCATTGAATATCTTTAAAACCTCACTTTTGGTGTGAATGTAATTATCGATTGGATGGTTTATCCGCCCAGTCAACTGTAACTGGGCTTAGCTGGTATCTTGGTTTATCGTCGTTTCGGCGCGGAAAGTTGCAAATCTTACAGTTACAGTTCAATCCGATTTTGGGTATTATTTCGTGAATCTTTAATTGCTTAGCGTTAGTGCTCCGAAAAAGCGCAAACCGGCCTTGGTTAGGTTTGGTTGGTTCAATGAATTTCGTATCATTGAATTTTGCATGAATTTTTGTTCAGTTTGTGCTTTACTTACATATAATATAATACCACTTTAATTAGATTACTTATACCTGGTAGGTTAATACATATTATGCAAATGCGAACGCTTTTAGCACTGTGGCAGATTGTTTTTTTTTTAAATCCGAAACTTGACGGATTTAGCCAAACCGAAACGTCGCAAAATCCCTAGCTTAAAATTTCATAAGCTCACACGCTACGACATTGGAAGAGGATCTCCCCTGGGTATTAATGTATGAAAATCCTCACCAGGTAAGCTGAAGAGTGTTCCTGTAATAATAACCAAACCACATCACATCACCAAAGCCAAGTCCAATGTTTGTACGAACCAAGAACCAACCCAAGACGGAGTAAACTGTAATAATACTATACATACTCCGTCGTGTAGGAGAATGAAGTACAATAATGGAATGATGCTTCTTTCTGTAAGTACAGAGATTTCCTTACAATCTCAGAGATGTATTGTTTGGGTTATATATGAACCTAACAACATAGGTGTGTGTAGGTATTCTTCTGAGTTGAAGGAACAGGTTGTTCCGTAGTGTTTAGGGATATGATATATTTTTTTTGTCGAGAGATTGTTTAGTTGAGCCTCAGCCTCAGCCGTCTTTGGAGGGAACACTTTTTGTGTGTTATTTGCATTGTGTATTGTATTTGGACTTTGGTAGGCATCAAATTTCAAGATCGTCGGCTGAAGAATTTTGCACTAACACTAGTATAACATTGTATTTTCTCAATAGTGCAAGTGTAAGCGTGTTTTCGGCATTTTAACAATAAATCCGATTGTGGTCTATGGTCTGTTATACAGTAGTCTGACACATTTTGGTGAATTTTTGAGTTTTTGGCTAAGCGAGGTATTGAACTGTGACGGCTCGAGTTCTATTTCTGCTTTCGTTCCGTTTTAAACAAGATTTAATGCCTCATTGAGTTCTGTTGGACTTGTTTACTTTGGCTCAGTTGGCGTAAATAGTCGAGTGTACTAGATGGAGAAAATCTGTCTTGAGTTACTTTGAAATTTAAATTGATCTATTCCTCGGAATCTCGAATTACATTGAGATTTCTGTATTTGTGGCGTCTCAAGATCTGGAATATATCACATCAGTACTTTTACTATTAGGCACACGCGACACGGCTTTTCAACACGATGAGTATTATATTTTTCGTCGGAAAAGTTCTAAAGTTCTACATACACACACATAACATACCTATGTAGTACACAAACGAGAGTACTGTGTACAGTACCAGGACCAGTGGGTGTGATGATTTCATCTGAAAGTAATCTATTTTCATTCACACAAGTAAATTGAACAGAAGCTCCCGGAGATCCCTGACTGAACCAAAAAAAAACGTTGCTGAATGTAATACATCGTGAAAAATACACAGGAAGCAGCCGAACGAGTCATTCAACTAAAAACCTCCCACATGTACTTATACTAACGTCTGGGATTTTTATTTTTCAGTCCAATTCAGTAATTGAATCAAATCAAGCTTTGATTCAATTTTCAGTTTAGTCGTATACTTATTTCCTCCAAAGCAATTTACTTGCAAATCGCTTATTTTCTGGCTGGACAGTTTTAAGCCAATTTACAGTTATACATTCATAAAGATTCTTGTGATGTGACAGTAGATTTGTTTGAGGTGACACGTGTGGAAACTTTACAGTATACAGCTAATTTCCCTATTTTGTACTTTTCTGGGAGTGGAAGGAAGTGTCATATTTATCTGACGTTGAGTTGTGAAACATTTTTGGAGAAAAATCTGCAGCGGTCAAACGTAATATAAACCTTGATCAATTGCACTGTTATTGTGTTGAAGAGTAAAGTGCGGATCAGGAAGAGGTCAACCGTATGGGCCTGTAAAGCCTGTCATCTTTAACAATGTGATGTGGGAGTGTTGGCCATAAGACGCCTGGGCCGGGTAGGGTGTAGGTTGTGAGGTTTTCCGACGCCTCGACACGAAATTTTTCTTGACTTTGACTTCTTTTGTTGGAAGAAAAACGGGGCGTGGAAGTTTTGTCGGAATAATTTAGGCATATACTGAGTGTAATAAAATACCAAACATTTATTAGGAAGATTTAGGTGTTCTTTCCTCGTTAAGTAAATCCCAGATAAGCCATAGACCGACGGAATCTTCGCCATTAAGTGACAGTACTTACTTCGTATATGTTGGGACAGTTTGAATGGATGGCTATAATTTGACAAATGCGTCCGAATGGTTCCAGTGTTCCTGTGAGGATGAGGAGAGTGTTCATGTTATTGGAAGAAGGCCTCTAGCTGCTCTAGCCTCTAAAAATAATGAGAGTGTAATTGGTCGAATTAATGGTCGAAATAATGAGTTTCCACTGTCGACATTGACGTTGGAGTTGGAGCGGTTGCTCAAGACAATGGCACCTGTTACGACGTTCTGTGCCACGGTTCCCACGAGTAATCAGAGTCATACTAATTTGACCACGTTGAATGATTTCAATCGGGCAAAAAGTTTAGAAAATTTGAATTTTTCGGAGAAGAGGCAGCTCATTGCTTCGACGTTGTCTTTGGCGGAGATTCTGCAACAAGGTTGGTTTACGTAACTGCAATATATTTTATATTTTTGGCGTCATTTCTTGCATCGTATTGGTCAAAATCTGTAGCGGACAAAATCTTTTTATTCTTATACATAAATAGTATATTGCCGAGTGAGCAAAAGTAAAGGAAAGAACATCGAACTCCGGCATTACAAAATGAAAATAAGTACTTATGATTTACACAGGAGGACTGATTTACATAATTCACACATCAAGAACCAACTCCCTTAAAGTAATTGCATTTTATTATTGTTGCAAATGACAATGTGTTCATTCACAGCATGAAGAATATGCACTTCACTTCACACTGTGCAGTTAATTCGATTACTATTATTGGTCATGGTGAAGCTGACACTGGCCGCTTACCAGTGAATTGACAATTGACCATGCTTACGAACAGAAAAGTAAAATTCTGTTGTCTGTATAAGGCATGTGATTGAAGACTTGAGTGAGTCTTATTGCAGAGAATAAATTGTAATTTATGTGTGGAACAAAAAACAAAAGAATCGGAAATAGGGTGTAGGCAAGACTCTGCAGGATGTAGTACGTAGGCTTTGACGAGTTTACTAAAAATGAATCACCATTTTGAGGTATACTGTATGCTTGCCTTTGCCTGTAGCGTTTTTATTTATGGGTAAAGTGCTAGTTAGTACAAAAAATAGGCAAATTCAAATGGTCATCTATAGTTCAATCAAAGATACTTTTGATTCGATTATATTAGTGCCAGCCATATCTGCCTGCAGGATATCCGGTGTATTTTGAATAATTCAGATATTTTATTGTTTGAATTCTTTGCGTGGTAAATACTGAATTAAATATTGAATCTATCATTCGTTATACATAGCGCCAAATGTCATGCTCTCAAGTTCAAAATCGGTACATTCAAATTTAAAATGCATTACTCATTACATATTATCATTATTCCTTACATAATATTAAACCCGTGATAGTAATTTCCGCGGTACCTACCTAGGTTTCACACAGAGTGTTAAGTGTTTTCATTGTCATTGCTTTTGCCATGTCCAAATGTATATATTTTTTAAACCGAGGCTGAGGCTGAATAGGCTGGATAATGCATGATGCATGGTTGGGTTACGAAACGAAGAGACGAAGCTGGGAAGGAACAATTTTGAATAGTTTCACGTTCAGTTTGTCTTTCTCGAAGAACATTGAACGACGAGGAGTGGTAGTGGTAATGATAATGAGATGGCTTTTATGTAATTTGTTTCTTCACATAATAATATATGTTTTTTGTTTATTTAAAACTACCTAGCTCAGTATTTTTTGTACATTGTAAGTACTTACAAATTACAATGGAATGTCTAATGTCTCGTAGCGTTCTTTCGAAGTTTCAACGTTCCAAGTCGAAGTCCCGTCTCGGGCTTAGCAAAAAAAAACAAGTCGTAAATAGCACCATGGTTTGATGCTTGTCGCTCGGATTTTTGTATAATGTCTCGCTATGATGGTCTGGTCTCATGTTAATGGCTAAAAGCTTAAATGCTTGGACTTGGACGTCATGGCGTGAGTCGCGTGAGATTGGTGATGGAATTTAGCTTAAAGTTAGGCTTTTGTTTTGAGGAAGCTCATATTTGGTTTTGGCTTCGTCGTACTATTCTTAATGGCATTGTTTTCTGAACCGGGTGTTAAAAGCTATTTTTAGAAAAGGAATTATTTGCATTTGTCAAATTAAGGAAGTTGCGCAGTAATCAACAATTTGAATTTCATTGTCATTAGCAAAGCAAAGAATACTAATTTGCTAAATGTTTATTAATCGGTTTCGGAAATTAACATTAATGGATTTCTGTTTTCAACATTTTACCTTGACAAGTTGATAGTCTAGCCCGTGACATTAATCATTCCAATTTGTTTCGTGCTACGGCATACGCCAAATCGAATTATATTGCCATTTCCGCTGCATTTAAATTTTTAATCCTTGGCATTTGCAATATACACTGTCAGCAATAACACAGAAATGCTGAAGCCTAAGATAATAACACGGGCAGCTTTTGCAACATTAAAATGCAGTAAGGACGTACTCTAATCATTATTCATAAGTTCTCGTCTTGGATCGAAGCAGCGATTAATTACACACTTTCTCATAGGTAGGTAGTATCTTACCTATAATATGATTTATTTGCCCCTGCGCTTTGCCTGAAGTTATGTACATTGCATTATACGTACATAGGTATATGTATTATGTAAGTACTTATTTGATAAATCGGGGATGTTACTGATCCAACTATGATACACACTACATGAGTATTTTTTTTGTAAGTCTTCCTAAGTACGCAGATATGTGGGCGTGTGTTTAAGTTGGCAATGTTCCTGTTAAATGTGCTTTGTACTTTCCTACTTCCCACCAGGCCCTCGTTATTGGAATAATGACGGAGACTGGTGGTGGTATAATGGTTCTCATAAAGTGTTTTTGGTGGTTCGGCACTTTAGGAGATTTACGGGAGTTGTTAAATTTCATTGGTTGACCCTGAGTTATTCCACAATCCACAACCCCATGCTGACTTCTTCGAGGAACTCGGCGTGTGTGATTGATCCGATAAAACATGAAAGTACGATTTAACAATTGAGCAGCCTTCAGATGCGCATAGCACATTGCACTGGTATTGTACATTATAAGAACCTAATTCAGTAGGATGTCGAAGATACATTAGACTAGGTATTTGTATTTGCTGTTTGTAAATCTAAATATATTTGTGTTTTAATTTTAAATTAGATTTTGAAACATGATACAAGTGTTTTTAAGCAACCGCCATTTTTAATTATTTACCTACATTTAAAATGCAACTGCTGATGATCATTCTCATGGGATACTACAGTACTTGCTAAATTTCCTAACCTAAAATTTGTGAATAGATTACCTGAAGATGTGCGCTAAGGTCTTCTCATAGGAATACATTGGCGGTTACATTCGAATTGTAGGCTTTGGAAATACGCAGCCATCTTATGCGTACATATTCATATCAGTCAGCTTGGAGTCCTTTCGCGGAGATGGGATTAAGGAGGGAATATGCTAAGCATATCCGTGAAATTTTTTCCACATAATTGGCGATGTTCACTGGGACTTTCAGAGGCTTCACCATTGTAAATGGCAAGTGCCGGGACTTCTCTTGAGATTGCCTGTCAATCGTCGCGTCGTCGGGGCTTCAGCTTGTGGCTTGAAGGGAAAATCAAATTACTGGGCAAGAATTTGTGTATCTCTCCCTAGTTAGTTTGAATTGCATAGCAGCGTAAGCGTATGCGGGTGCAGGCTTAAGCCTCGTTATTCAACCACTAACTTTCAGCATGTGGCAAGCTTATTTAGCTGACTCTCTTTAATTGGTATTCCGACGGCGTAACATGCAAATAGCTGGGGGATGCGAAACTAATAATCTAATTTGACTTTGCCTCTCTCCAACGAGTCCACGAGACGGGGTTGCTTAATATCTCGAATACTTTCCTGAGGACCCCTACTTCTTAAATTCTGCAAGCTGGTTCAACGCAATTATAATTCCGAGACGAGCTGATAAAATGTCCGCGTGGACATGTTATTATGAAAGGATTGGTGTATCAGTAGTACATCAATTGAGAAATATTCATGTAAATGTAAAGACATAAAAGCGTCTCATTAAAACTAAGCTTGTTAGTCGAATTTCGTTTTTCACATAAAGAATAAAGTACTCGCTCCGTCTCGTCGTAAGCGTGACGGACAGGTAGACACCTTGGAGGTAGAGTCCGGAAGATTTACGTTTGTACCCAGTGAAATAATTCGATAAATGCGTTCGACCGACTGTAGTCCTTTCTGCTAGGAATATTGATTTCGCTCTGTAAGCGAGAATATTTCTGCTGTATTGCCATTCGGGGCATCCACCATGTATTATTGCTCGTATTGTTTAATTTGCTGTGCTCAATAGATCGAGTGTATGGGATATTTAGATGCTGTGGCTGTGAGTAATTGAAACGAAATTGAATTTGGTAGTTTTAATTCAATCTCAGCAGAATATGTAGCACGCATCGTATGTTTAACGTCTAACAACCGTAGAATTTTTTCTCCATTCGGCAAGTTGAGGTTGAGACGTGAAAGTGAAAACGAATACCGTAAATTTTCCAATAGAACGCCCCGTGGTCTATTCAATTTCGCGGGGCTGACCCCCGCGTCCTATTAAAGTACCGCGGTCTAACCGAGTATTACCCCGCCGTGGCAAAGTAGAATTACAATTCAGGACTGGCAGGTTTGAGATACGCGTCAGATCCATGAGTTGTTTCATGTTTTGAACTTTGAACGCGGACTATTAGGAACCGCGGTCTAAACCATTCGCCAGTCTTTTGACCCGCGCTCGATTTATTTGCATACCGCGCTCTATTAGGAGATTTACGTTAGTATAGCTGTGTGCTGTGTACATTCCACCAGCTTGTATGTATGTGGATTTACCGTTGCCGGAGAAGTGCTACAGGTTTCAGTCCGATTTCTGACCGAATCGCTTACTCTTTTAAGATGTAGATTGGGCGTTGTTGATACTTCCGATATTTCTTATTCATGAAGCTTTATAGATTTTTTTGCTGATTAGAATTTATGTTAAATTCGGTATTTCGCGCGTTTTTTGCTATTTTCTTTCGTGGCTTGTGCTATGCTGGTAGCTCGTATTGCGGACTGAGTATCGAGTTTCGGTTCTGGGGAACCGAACTGAAAGGAAGGTGAAGGTTACCAGTGGAGCAAAGGAGTCCCTACCTGTACCGCTACATGGCACTTACCGCTACACGACCAACACCGCTACACGGCACTTACCGCTACATCC
>JAQFYT010002623.1:0-12434 GCA_034694925.1 Ceratophysella denticulata
CACAAATTACAGATGGACGAATATATATGTGGCTCCGCTTCGCTCCGCCAATAACTGATGATTTGAATTTTGTTTTACAGAACACAATCATGCTTAATGTATTCCCTAGCAGTCCAAAGACACAAATTAGAATTATAGAGGTTAATATGATTATTTGCCAAGTGGGTTTCAACTCAGCCCAAGACATTTTTGAAATGATGAACTATAAGTGATTCCTAATTTTGCGAAACTCCTATTGTGATTGTACCCGGGCTAAAAGCCAAAATGTATTTATAGTTTTTTTTGCATACAATGAAACCTACTGAGAACAGATGATTTTCCGTGGCACCACCAGACCAAGGTGTTGTGTAGTGACTTTCCCATTCGCGATAAGTGTTGCTGAGGTTAAAGCACCTGAAGGGTTTTCATTAATTAGCGACGTAAAAATTTGATTCTGAGGTTTCAGCGGACCATATATAGTTAACAGAAGACCGGATTTGCCCGTCGGTTATTCGGAATAATTAGCAAAAAAGATACTCTTGGTAAGGTTGTGACTGATTTGTGGTAACATCGAAATACAGTTGGGGAATGGCGTTGTTCGCATGTGTTTCTCCTGCATACGAGAGCCCTCTCTCAGAGTCGCCAGTTGTTGGTCTGCATGTCAAAGAATATAGAGTCAGTAAAAGGTGTCGCGGTTGTACTGCACGATACATTTTTGATTTTAGACGAAAAATTAAACTACAATTAAATTGGAAAAAGAATGCACAATATTTATGAACAAATGATGCGGATTGCATGCCAAATTCTAATTTAAGCTTCTACGCAGAATTTGCATTGTATTCCAATCCAAAGTCCAATATTGCATGTCCTATCCACATACAGACAAGGGACATGAGGGTATTTAAAGTACATATTGCGATTGGTAAAGATTTTGGTTCAATCTTCATGACGAAACCTTTTGTGTACTATTGTGTATCAGATTCGCCGTTCCGACCCTTGTCTTTGTATTTTGGTTTTAGATACATACACAACAAAGACAGGTATCATCAAGTTCATGGAACGCCGATGCCCTGTTTTCGTCAGCCGTTTACAATAATACAAGCAGGTCTAGCAACAAAAGAAGAGCTGGGAAAACGAGAAATAAGCGAGAAATAGGAAGGAGGAAAGTACTGGGTGATTCCTATTTCAATTTCTTTTGAAGTTTTAAAATTTTAAAAATTAGTTTGTTAGTATTCCTGATGCTGACCTGACGTCTTCTTTGTAAATCATTTTTCATTAACATAATTGCGAATAAAGTTTTCACCAACTGTGGAAATACTAATTACAACTGGTGCTTGTAAACTGTGTAACCATGTATAGCCTGTTTAAGATAATTAAGGCTTCATATTTTGAACAGACAGCAGTATTTTCATAATTTTTATTTGACTATATAAATAGTTCTTTATATCCAATTCCATATACTCCTATTCCGATTCCGATTCAACAACTATGGACTCTAGTCTCGACAATTTGTTAATTTTTAATGTTAACAGAAACACGAAATCATATCTTGTCTCTGTTCATTACAATAAAGCACTGCGTCAGAACAATTAGGGCCATATATAAATCAGAATGACAAGCCATTCACGTCGGAATACGCAAAATTTTTTGATAAATATATGCTAGTTAGTTTTTTTAGTTCAGGTAGCCATATCTATGTCGTGATTTTAGCTCAGTATAATTATTCAACTAAAATTTTAATCAAGATCACACGATTAAGTGATTTTAGCGCTGAGAAATTCTAGAATAGTTTTGTAAAATTCGAGTCAGTATACCGCTCACGCAATAATTATTACAAAAAAAATAATCTCACAGTTCAGCAGGAACACCCTGTACATCATACGTAATGGGTAGACCCGCTGTTGCTGCATACGTACTACCCGCACCGCACCGGTTGCGGTTGTACCAGCTAGTAGTGACTCAGAAATTCTCAGCTGGGTCTCACTGTGCCCCGCTGAAACTAACCGAGTAATTTAACTCGGAGTCAATTCTTTGCAGTTTGGGTAAAGAGAGTTGGCAGGGGCTTAGCTAGGGGTTTGGTTGGGTGTGGGCGAGGAGGCCGGAACGAACGGCGCGTCTCGGCTTTCTTTGTCTATCGGCTTTACTCTGCATTGCACTGACATGACAGAAGAGAAGAGACCCGGTCAACGCTTCACTTCTCTGCTACCTCTCGCCTGACTTGGACCTGCCCGTGAAACAGCTCCTCTTTCTTCCACGACGACTCAACGTCTTCAATTAACCAATAAATCATTCAAAATGCGTGAAATCGTCCATATTCAAGCCGGACAGTGCGGAAACCAGATCGGGGCTAAGGTAACCTTCACTTTCATGCCATTTTTCCATGGAAAAAGTCTACCTGACCTGTGCTTTCATAAAATCAAAGAAAAAGCTGATAATGGCTTAGGAAATGAGAGAAAGAAAGCCTCGCCCTCCTCGTACTTTATTTGTATTTATATCCGCATGCATGCATACATTCTCATATGTGCTGTTATTGTCATGAATGCTTTGACAAGCAAAAGTAGTAAAGATTACACAGAATAATAGACGGACAACGAACCGGTCAATATAACAGTTGACATTGACAAGACAAATGACTTGTAGACTGGGCTGTCTTACAGACAACAGACATTATGTTGTACATCTTTTGAACGTTTCCCAGTTGCCAGTCTGCCAGTGTCGATGGTGCGGCTCAATAAGAATCATCATTATTTTTGGTGCAATAGCAGAGAAATAGCGGTAATAAATTATTTCTTTGGTGACTGCTGCAGCTCTTTTGTCTTTCCTGGCTGACCGACTAAATACAATACAATTAGGAAGGGCAGGCACCAGGCAGGGAACGAGACATGCGGAATTTGCATTTGGGACCCTATAGGGTCCCAAAACCTTTAGGCAATTATAAATTGAGATATCGTACAGTCATTAGAGTATATAGCAGTAGTCAGTCGACACTCTAATAATGAGTCTAGGATTTTTGATAACAATAGAATAAACAATGCAAAATGCATTTGATCTACTTATAGTAAGGTGTGTCAATGTCAACTGATACTTTTAAATACACATCGGAAATCGGAATTGGAGATTTAAGACGTTGTAATCAGATGAGTGGTCAAGGTTGTTTTAAAATAAAACCTAACCTGATCCTTGTTGCATATGAACTATGTTTCGTTTTCAATTAAAACAACACTTAAAATTTCTTAATTCATATTTTATTTTGGGCGAATCAAAATATACCGTCTACCTGCCGAGTCGCCGGTTGGGCACTGCGAGGGAGCTAGGATTGAGCGATAAGTAGGCAATAGGAGTCGGACGAAATCGGGAGCGGACAAAAGTAATCGATACTCGTATGTATTTTTAGAGTATACTGTTTGTGCTATACCATAGGCTACTTATACCTCATATGCTTATTATGTCAGCAGTCAGCATCGTATTATCCCAGCGACCATCAGGTTCAGCTCTTGTTTGTAGAAATAAGTATTAGGCTTTGTTGTTTGTTTTATAAACGCTGGATGAGACGGAGAACGTACAATGTAGACCATAAACCATAACATAATGCTTTCTTTAGCGCGGGTTAGCCCAATCTTAAATTGCTAATGCTGGGGTGCCAGGTGAAACTACTCGTTCACTGGTAATCTTTCTTACCAAGCAACGGAATGCTGTTCCTGTATCCTTGACCCCATTTTCTCATTTCGTTGCGTGTTAAGTCAAATGTTTCGTTTTCTGTTGATCGAAACGTCTAATTTTCTTTTAGTGAACTTAGGCCGGCCAGGTGTACGATATTCGGATATTCCATGAACCCTTTTTGATCATGGTGTTGGATGTTGGATTAGTATTAAGTACTTAGTACTATATACGAACGTCACGCAATAACAAACAACAAAGAATGTACTTAAGTACTTACTCCAGTCTGAGTCTGAGTCTACAATAGTAATAATTTGATACGGGAGTACCTAAGTACTAAGTAAGTACCAGATTTTGCACTTCAACTTCAAATATTAATATTAATCTTGACTTGAACTTGACTATAATTTAAACCATTCTACGTACCTACTTACAACTTACATTACAGAAAAGTAAGTAGGTAATGCCAAAAGCTGATTTTAAGTTGTCGGGTATCAAATAGCATAATGCAGCTCTGTAGTACAATAGTAGAGTTAGAGCAACAGTAGAACCTCTGCATCTCCGTCATCAAACTGTTGAATTGACAGTCTGGCTCTGACTTTTGACTATTTTATTTTCCCAAGATTTAGCTTATACATAGCTTGTTCTTGTTCCTTTTGTAGTATCATTTTCAGGTCAATAGTGGGATTTTGAATTCTAAGTACCTGAGTGAGTGTATTTGTGTTATCCAACGTTCAAAGTACATCAGTATTTCTTATTTTCAGTAGGTAAGTACTCTTTGGCTTCGTTAACCACAACAGTGACCGCAACAGTGCACCGGTCATTGTACCGTGTAGACTGTACCCGCTACCTGCTATTTTCCTTAAAGAATCTCTAAATCATTTTTCACGAACGAACGAACTACTAAATAGGGATATTGATTGATATTAATATTAGGTAGCAGTAGTGTAGTGTGTAGTAGAAGGTACAGTCATGTCGAAAACTCGCTTTTAGCTGAATATTAGGGTTTTGTCTACCTTTCCAGGCTTTCATATTTGTGTTTCACGAAGTTTCTAATTAATTACCATGTCAAGTTAAGTCAGCAACAGCCGTGGACCTGGGCGGTTTGGGTGTCCGGAACACATAACATTTTTTTTTTAATTTGGGCCTGAGCACGCTCGGACATACATATGGACGGGTAATAATAATGAAATGCTAATGCTAGAATTGATTGAGTTGAGGCTGACTTGCCCACGCCCTTACTTTACTTACGTCTGTCCGTGAATTTAATAAGTCTCCCTTTTTGCATGATTTTGTCATCCTTCTGGTTCTGGTCCGGAGCTCGAGTTACCTTGCTATTTGAATTCAATGGGCGGGCACGCCTCAAAAGCCAGCATTGTGCTTTAGCATTGTGCTATCTATAATATAAAGTTATGTTAATTACTTCTATCTGCATTGGTCACTGTAGATTAAACCCGCCCCGCAACCCACGTATGTATGATAATTAGCATGTCAGCAACTACTCTACAAATAAGTCTCTTGTCTGGCTGGATTTATCCATTATCCAGTCTGTCGTCTGTATAACCGGGCGTATTCTACTTCCCTAGATTGAGGTTTGATCCGTCAATGCGTTAAGTCACGGGCACGGGTGTTGTCTGGCCTGTCGTTGTAAAGTCTGTACTACTTTTGTACTTGTACTTTAGAATGTATTTCGTGTATATTTACTCGCTAGGACTGGGAATAATTCCTGCACGGGCTGACGATACGACTTCAGTCGGTTCTAGTTAATTTCTACAGAGCGTGATAGGTTTGGGAATGTCCTCAGTATGATTCAAGGGGAAAAACTCGATAAAAATGACTCATCCAGTGTTCATTCATGTCATATTGGAATGGATAATTGTATCCATTTTTCCATTGCAGGATCCTAATAAGCATAATCAATACCAATTGCTGTCTTGCTGTTGCTGCAAATGGTAGCCTTCCTTCTATAATGCGTCAGTGGCAGGATAATCGTACCCGCCGTGCCGCGGTACCGCTGCGTGTATTTTAATTCAAGTTCAAACAAAATGAAACAAAATTGTTACCTGTCTCTTCTATGTTGCGCGCATCCATCATCAAAATCCAAATCATACTCTTGTTCATCTCACCCCTGACTTCTAACACGAACGCGTACGCATGGCATGACATATTTGTATTTGGTAGTAAATGCGTCTACCTGTGTATCATAGTATGTATGATACGCGACATGTATATTTTCAAGTTCTCGTTTCCCAATCAATTATCGTCCATTAAACGTAGACCAATTCGGACAGATTGTAAAATCTATAGTACTTATTGATTTTGCTTGGTTTCTCCTTTCTTGTCCTTGTACTACTCGGTCTCCGTTCTATGGCTTACGCTTAGTACCAGTATAATTGTTATATGTGTTTCCGTTATGACTTTACCCTTGTGTGTAGACCGTGGACGTAAAGTTTACAGTGTAAATCGAATATTCCATTTCCAGTTATTTATTTATTTTGATTAACACCAATGAGAATGAGATTGACGTAAAAGAAGGGGAAGAAAATCGATGTCCTTTTCCTGACCCCAGTATTTTCCAATAATAATTTTCCAGTAATTGGCTATTGTATATTGGATCTATTTCCCTTTAGTTGGTATTTCAAGGTAGTGGACTCGAAAAAGCCCTGAATTCAATGTATTTATGTACAAAGGGGCGGACATTTGACACGACATTCGGATGTGTATGTATTTCGTATTTGTATTTCATTGTTATTTTGTATACTACTGTACCGTAGGCTGTTACGTTACTTGTGCCTGGCTCGCCCTGGTCGTATTAACGTGCAAACGACAAACGATATAATTAGCTTTTTTTTGTCTTCGCAATTTGATACAGCAAAGGTTCGTTCATGTCATGTCACATGTAGTCAATAAAAATAAAAATATGTGTCTCGTTGACTCGTTGAGTTGACGTTGACTGACAATCCACATCCCATTTCAGAATTTATGTCCATGTTTTCGACTTTCGTTGGATTAAGCGGCTAAAATTGAAATATGTACTTACCTGCGTATGCTAAATAATAATTAAAAATCGAAAATCGAATGCCCTGGCAGAACATTTACGACTACAATAAGTATACCATATGTATATAAGTAAAGTATGAGTTTGTTTTATACCTATTCGACTGATAGACTTACGGTTAACTTAACATAAACGTCACCGTCACCATTCAATATTTCGTATTCGTGTTTGTAGTTTGGAATTGAAGGTTGAAAAGAGAACGGTAGAACGAATCAACTAAAGTGATATAGGTAACTTATAACTTACATTCAGAAAACTGGAATCGGTGTCTGGGCTGGGATACTTCATTTCATTAATTATTAGTTATAATAATACGCTTATTGTTAAGCTCAGACAGTTTTCAATTTTTCTGTCTCTTGAATTCTATTCTTATTTCATGTTTCCAATTCTTAATTACTTTACCCTACACAATGAAACCGTTTCTTTGAATGTGTAATTATTTGCGATGACTCGATGTGTATAAGCAAAGAAAAATCCGTACTCCCCCGTTGCTATTCTGTACATACATGTTTCAATTTATAGAAGACAGAAGAGTGAAGTAAAGAGGAACGATGCAATTCTAAATTTCGAGGTTTGGGATGAACCAGGGGATTGTAGTATACAACAAATTATATTTTTACCAAGTAGGGGAGAAACCTGAGGCTATAAATAAATACATCCCTTCGTTCATTTCGTTCTTCCTGCAGCTTGTTTCATGGCTTTCTTCCCCATGACTGGATTCAAATCTGTTGAACATCCATATGCACAATGCACACAACATTGTGCATTTTTTGTGATTCTGTATGTGTCATTCATCGTCATTGCGTTGATGGGTTATATATTACACATGTGTTGACGTTGACGTTCCCAGAATACGAGCACTAAATTGAAATTTTGAGCTCGATAAAATATAAATATGTATTGTACGAGTGTTAGCTTTACATGTAAAAAATATATACAACCCAAACTTTTTATTTTAGCTGTAAACATAAGGGATGTTGTTTTGGCATAAAGTAATGATTTCCGCCATTCATACTGATTCGATTATATTAACTTTTTACAGTTCTGGGAGATCATCTCTGACGAGCATGGCATTGACCCCACTGGCGCCTACCATGGGGACTCTGATCTCCAATTGGAGAGAATTAATGTGTACTACAACGAAGCCGCTGCTGGGAAGTACGTTCCCCGAGCTGTTTTGGTCGATCTGGAACCCGGTACCATGGACTCTGTACGTTCCGGACCTTTTGGACAAATCTTCCGACCTGACAATTTTGTATTTGGACAAAGCGGAGCTGGAAACAATTGGGCTAAGGGACATTACACGGAAGGAGCGGAATTGGTTGACTCAGTTTTGGATGTTGTTCGTAAAGAGGCCGAAGGATGCGACTGTCTACAAGGATTTCAAATGACTCACTCACTCGGAGGTGGTACTGGCTCTGGCATGGGAACTTTACTCATCTCCAAAATCCGTGAAGAATATCCTGATCGAATTATGTAAGATTTGGCTGAGTTCTGAGTTATACGATGTACCTATTTCTTACAGGCAGCAATTCTAACATGGTTTCTCCAAATCCACAGGAACACGTATTCAGTCGTACCGTCACCGAAGGTCTCTGACACCGTGGTTGAGCCTTACAATGCCACTCTGTCTGTTCACCAACTCGTGGAAAATACAGATGAAACCTATTGCATTGATAACGAAGCCTTGTACGATATTTGCTTCCGAACCTTGAAGCTTACCACTCCAACTTATGGGGACTTGAATCATCTCGTGTCTCTTACTATGTCCGGTGTTACCACTTGTCTTCGTTTTCCTGGTCAATTGAATGCTGATTTGAGAAAATTAGCTGTCAACATGGTTCCGTTCCCCCGCCTTCACTTCTTCATGCCTGGGTTTGCTCCACTTACATCTCGCGGAAGTCAGCAGTACCGCGCTCTCACCGTTCCAGAACTCACTCAGCAAATGTTCGATGCCAAGAACATGATGGCTGCTTGTGACCCACGCCATGGGCGTTACTTGACCGTCGCTGCCATTTTCCGTGGACGCATGTCCATGAAGGAGGTTGATGAACAAATGTTGAACATTCAGAATAAGAATTCAAGCTACTTCGTTGAATGGATTCCTAATAACGTGAAGACAGCTGTAAGAAGCATTGATATATTCTGCGGAATTTCATATTTATACACGAATTCGGTACTCACCAGACTTTAAATTGACTTTTTCAGGTTTGCGACATCCCACCACGAGGTCTGAAGATGTCGGCTACTTTTATTGGAAACAGTACGGCTATTCAAGAACTCTTCAAGCGTATCTCAGAGCAATTTACGGCTATGTTCCGTCGTAAGGCTTTCTTGCATTGGTACACTGGAGAGGGTATGGATGAAATGGAATTCACTGAAGCCGAGTCGAATATGAATGACTTGGTCTCTGAGTACCAACAGTACCAAGAAGCCACGGCTGATGAAGAAGGAGACTTTGATGAGGAGGCTGACGCTGATGTGGATGAGGCTTAAATCTTTCCAAACCAATTTTTAAGGATCATGGCTTACATTCTACATTGTGTGTCTATACCAACATGTATTTTCTCATTTTTTTCACAAATTGTATTCTGACCTTTGAAGTATTAAGTATTTGCTATATTGCATTTTTTCTTTGCGCGTTTGGAATCCATGGTTTCTTACAATTACAATTAAAGAATACAATTGTTATAATTCTATTATAACAATAATCTTAAGCGGTTGAAGCTTTTCTTGTATTAAAGTTGCTCCGTTTAATTTTGGCTATACTGTGAAACAACGACTTGTGTTTGTGTACTTTATTTAAAACTCATAGCTAAGTCTATTCAGGGTTAACGTGAGTCGAAAGCCTGCAAGGGTCAAAGGATTATTTGAAATACTTAATTTTTCTAGATTTGGATAATACAACACCGGTTAGCGTAGCGCCGAGACTTCTTAAAGACGATTCAGGGTTTTATCTTTATCGGTTATCTAAAACCATACTAGGAGTATTCTTTATCATATCATCCAGGAAATTGTTGAAAGTCAGAAAGCTTTTAAGAGGAACCTAAAAGGGCATCTGTTCTCCCGCTTTCTATCAGAGGCGGCGGAGTCAGTCAGGAGTTAGGGAGATTAAGATATGAGTTTTACCAACTGGACACTTAGTTTAGCTGAATCTAGCCATATGTGGATACTCCCAATGTTGAGCCCGCTCAAACTCAATCTCTCTACTAAGGCAAGGATATGAGGTTCTCAAATCGCCTCACTCTGGCACAGGCTCAATTAACTCTAATTAATTAATTACGGGCGAACGATGTAATAATTCAAAATTTGGCCCGTAGCGTTTTTTAAACAAAACAATTAGTTGTATTTTAGCCTTTATTTCATAATTTTTCGTCCACACATCTCCGAGAAATCGTTACCAAAAGTTTTATCATTGCAAATGCAATGCCAAAAATCTTAACAGGGATTATTAATCGATTAATCCATACACGCGGAAAATCAAAAATCGAGCCCCAGCGTTTTCTTAAGTATGCTTCTAAGGTAATTACAGCATTTAAATGACAATTATTTATGCTCTGGTTTAGCAACAATCGTTACCGAACTAGACCGCGATTGCTTATGGAAAATAGCATGGGGCAACACGTTTGCACTAGGCCTTAAGACTTTTGTCATTGATAACTCAAAGAGCATTACTAATCATTACGGTAATCCCAAGGTGTAGAAAGTAGTCATTTCAGAATGGTTAGGCAAATTCAGGTCAAGTCTTCTTCCTATGTACAAAATTGCTGTAGTACTACCCGAATTCAGGAGAACGTGAAGAAAAACATTGTGAAGGAAAGTTAGCTAACCAAAACAAGGGAAATAAGTACGCTGATTCGTTGTGAGATCAATTCCGTCATTCCAAATTTTATAGTCCAAGGGATGGGGACTCTAGTAGGATGAGTAAAAACCCCTTGGGAAAAACTGACCCATGTGCTTATAGATACAGAACAGAATCTCTCGGTTTTCGCGTTGTCGTTAATTCGACATTGCTTATTCTGCCGTATAACGTCTAAGCCTATGCTGGAAACATTACTGCAGAGAAACTCGACTCCGTATTGCACCGTCTAGGAGCTTTCACCAGGCTTTCACTCGAGGAGTCTGTTGATGACGGAAGGATGAGCCACGTCGATGACGACTGAGTGAAGGAAGGAATGACGCCGCTGTCGTGTGATGGGACAGACAATTCTATGTCAATGCCAACTGGGAGCTCCCTTGCCTCGGCTGGAGCTGAAGCGGGTGGATTGGACACAATACCCACATGCTTTCACCTGTCATGTCAACTCCTGGGGAGAAGGCTTTTAGGGATATTGCTATACTTTAACTTGGTATTATTCGCACTCTGCTCGTCCTTCCAATCCAACTGTGGGCTCCTCTGTTCAACGGAACTGGGTAAATTGCACGCGATTTCACTGGAGTCAATTGCAATTGGAATACCGAACTGAAGAGTGTTTCTATTGCTCCTAAAATATTCGCGCACAATAAACACGTATGGGAATATTCTCAATAGTAAAATGCAAGCAGTGTTTGAACAAATGCAGTGTTAGCCGTGGGAAAAGATAAGATGAGTGTGGCAGTAGGGGTGGCTTACGATCGTGCAATTTCTTCAGACACTCACCTCCGTCTGCCAACAGCGAGGAAAGGCCGGGAAGATGTTTTCTTGGTCGAAGATTTGGAGACAGAAGGGAAGTCCGTCTCCGCCCAAGCATCTCATCATATGATCATCCGAGAGTATCCAACATGGTTCGAACCTCCGCCAAAAACTGCCTTCGATTTAGGACAACAAAGACGAAGATGTTCATCAATTGCTGTTCCAGACATTGGTAGTCTCAGTTCACTGGGTCAAACTCAAATTAACGAACAGAATCTGACCCATCATAATCTCCATTATCAACAGTTCTTGGGTGCAATCAATTACGAAAAACTGGGTAAGAGCCTTACAATCACTTCTCTTTTTGATAGGAAAACTAGTACATTTGTATTTAAGTGGAAGCAATAACCTAGCCCTATCCGGCTATCTCTCACGCGATTATGCTTGCACGACACATTGTCAGCTTTATTCTATGTACATACACTGAATTAACTTATTCTTCTTGTCTTTAATATATTTGTTCAATATTACAAAAGGAGGTTTGCAAGCTAGGAATATGATATCACAATCTAAATAGCATCGATGTCATTTCTCCCTTTGAGAGCGCGTGGTCAAAATTTGATAGATGGTATCGCTGATGCCTAAGAAGGTCGAGGTCGAGATCCAATATAAGGTACGATCTATGCAGAAAAATGGGATAACTATTTAATAGCACCTTTCTTCACTTCCGTGGCATTATTGTTTGTGATAATTTCAAGGGCGGACATTTCTTGTTCAGAATGCCACGCTTGGAATAATATCATTATAATTTTTTCAATAGCATTAGATCTGGCCAAAGTAGTTAAATTAAAACCACGCGGAAAATAGCAAATTTTCAAATGAGGCAATCAACTTCCATTCCACGAATTATCTACGGAAATTCATTGCGAATAAAATATAGATTTCCCAAACTTTGTAGCTCTTCTGACCCTTTTTTTTTTTGAACTTTTTTCCAGTATGTTGACATGGAAAAATGGAAATGGCAGACACCGGACAAGTATTTCAGTTCCACTCTCACACATACCCTGTATGCAAAAGTAGAAGCACCAAATTGTACATTCTTTTTAGTGCCCCGCCTGTGCATCAGGG